>VNJO01011178.1:0-29544 GCA_008042535.1 Drosophila tani | reverse complement strand
TTTCTAAATCCATAAAATGTATAGAATATTATTTAAAATGCCTTATTTTGTAACTGCATTTTGATATTCGAACACAGCGCTCGCGCTCGCTCCGGCTGCACGCGAGTCGGCGGCCGGTAGACTTTAGGCGCCCTGGGCTGCCGCTACTTGGGCCTTGGAAAGATTTTCCTAAATGAAGAAATTATATTCTTGAAAAAAGAAATAAAAGCTTTTTAAAATAAGAAATAATTTTCTTAAAAGGAAACATTTCTTATAATAAGAAAATACTTTCTAAATCCATAAAATGTATAGAATATTATTTAAAATGCCTTATTTTGTAACTGCATTTTGATATTCGAACACAGCGCTCGCGCTCGCTCCGGCTGCACGCGAGTCGGCGGCCGGTAGACTTTAGGCGCCCTGGGCTGCCGCTGCTTGGGCCTTGGAAAGATTTTCCTAAATGAAGAAATTATTTTCTTGGAAAAAGAAATAAAAGCTTTTTAAAATAAGAAATAATTTTCTTAAAAGGAAACATTTCTTATAATAAGAAAATATTTTCTAAATCCATAAAATGTATAGAATATTATTTAAAATGCCTTATTTTGTAACTGCATTTTGATATTCGAACACAGCGCGCGCGCTCGCTCCGGCTGCACGCGAGTCGACGGACGGTAGACTTTAGGCGCCCTGGGCTGCCGCTGCTTGGGCCTGGGAAAGATCAGGGGCTTCTCGTAGCCCTCGTCGATCTTTTCAATCTTTACCGTGGGCAAGGCGTAGACGCGACGCTCCTTTGTCGTATCCTTCGGCAACACGGCATTATCACAAATTGGGCAAAGTTCGATATGAAAGTACCGGGTGGCCTCCAAGTAGAACTTGAGGGATCGATGCAAGCTCCAGTTGGGTCAGTAAAATAATACTTTGAATCCGTACTGTTCCATTTGAAATTTTGTACTTTTACCCGAAAAGAATTACTATAATTAACAAGTGTCGGTAGCTGGCCCGCGATTTGTGCCACGACGTCGGTGTCTTTGTAAAGCCAAAGAGATTCTCCTCCTCATCCCGCTTTGACCGGCCCACCGGTATGGGCAGTGTGCGCGCGATGCGTTGCACTCTCGGTATGCGGGCCACCACGGTTTCGGCGGCCGGCAGCAGTGTCTGCATCAGAAGGTACACACCCGCCTTGCTATCCACCTCCGGCGGCGCCTCTCCAAGCGACGTTCTCAGTAAAAATACTTAGCGCCCCTCTCTGCGATTCTCATACTTCCTACTTAGCCTTTCTCAAGCTTCTTACTTACCAGCGATCGTCGCGCGATCGTCCCGCGATCATCACGCGATCGTCCCGCGATCATCACGCGATCATCACGCGATCATCACGCGATCCCCGCGCGATCCTCCCACGATCGTCCCGTGATCATCGCGCGATCGTCCCGTGATCATCGCGCGATCGTCCCGCGATCATTTCGCTATCCTTCCCCGATCCTCGCGCGATCGTCCCGCGATCCTCGCGCGATCCTTCCGCGATTCCTCGATATTCTATTATTTTTTAATTTGTAAAGCATTCGAATATTTATTTTAGTATCGATAAATTGCACAAAATAATTTCTTAGTGGCTAGCAGGCAAAAAAAAAAAAATTGTGAGAAATAGAGAGATGTCCGCTTGCTCCATTGTTGCTGGCTGGCTGAGTGTGCGTCCACCTAGTAGACATAGCCGCCATTGCTGCCGTACTTGGTGTCCAGGCCGGAGTAGCCCGAGTATCCGGAGTAACCAGAGTAGCCCGTATTCGCCGGCAAGTAGGTGTTCGAGGGAGTGGCATATGAGTTGTACTGCGGCACCGCATAGCTGCGGTAGCTGGACGAGATCACCGGCGAGGCATAGCTGCCGCCAATGCCGCCCGAATAGTAGCCGGCTCCGCTAGAGTACGACGGATACGAGGAGTATCCGGAGGAGTAGCCGCCATATCCACCGCTCAGGGGAGGCAGGTAGCTGCGTGACAAGTGGGACACGTCGCCGGCGCAGAAGGCCAGCGAGGCGGCAAAGATTGCGAGCACGGTAATGGAGTTCTAGAGAATTAATATATTTTAGGTTGATTTTAATAATGATTAATTCAAAGTATTCCCTTTTAATATTTAATTTCAAATGCAACTCCCCCTACCTTAGTGTTGCCACACTACCGAAAAATATGCTACTCTAGGTAATTTGGTAACAAAAGAAAACGGGCACACTATGCAACGTAAAAAGCTAATTAAAAAGGACTTTCAATTAAAAATGTTTAAACAAAGCACAAAACAAAGATATTAATAATAGAAAATAGTATTTTGTTTATATATCTCTCTAGATCTTTTGACTCACCATTTTTAGAATGTTTCTGACAAGTTCTGTTTGGTCCTGGACAGGAATTTGAATTTTATTTGTATTCACTGAGTGGACGCTGACGATCAACTGTTGCCGATTGAGCTGCCGGCTCTAGTTTTTATACGCTTCTTAGCTCGGAGAGCTACTTTACAACTACAACCGAGTTAACGCCTTGGACGCGGACATGTCGCCGGACAGGGCCCATTACTCAACGGGAACGGGGCAACCGGACAGCGCGGCGAAGACTCCCAAGCTCCCCGAGCATGTTTGGCTGTCACGGCGGCAGCAGAGTCGTTCCGATATCCCACGACTCATCCGGCAGAGGAGCCCCCAAAATTGTATGGCCGTGGAAAAACCACGTTCGCCGATATATTGTCTATATATGGTATATGCAGTGAGTACACTGGAAGAAAAACTGAGGTGATTTTAGGAGTGATAATACCCAATAATGGGGAGAATATTTCTACACACAGTAGAGACAATGATTTTAGAGATTATGCATGGAAATATAACTTTTATATTGAAGTTGCACCCGATCTCTAGATTAATATTATTAATGTATTCTTACCTTATTTATTAAAATATTTGTTGTATTTTTAATTATGCATAAAATGTTACAGTTTAAGTTTGTAAAAGATAAATCCTAAAATCAAATAATATATATTCATATTGAAATTTCAAGTGAATTCCAAGTCCCTTTATATTAATTTCAGTTAGAAAATCTATTTAATATATTAACAAATAAAAACTAAGACCTGAGAATATCAGAATATTAATATTAACTGCAGATTTAAACGAAAAAACCTACGAGCTTATCATATTAAATTCTATTGTAAAAATAAAGCTTCCATCTTCGACAACCGCAAACTTGGGAATTTTACCATGGTTTAACAGAATCATTTAAAAAATTTCAACCCAAAACGATAGCCACTTAATCCCTATATTTCTTCAGGTGCATTCCCAGGTGTTTGGGTTTGGTTTTGGCGTTAGTTTAGTTTTATTTTTACGACTGCGGCACGCCCCCTACGGCGTGTGAAGTCGCACTCGCACTCGCGCTCCTTCCCTTAATTATCCAATTTGTGAGTGCTCTCTTCTGGTTTCTAAGCAATTCGGGTTTTGTCTCCGCCTCTGCCTCTGCCTCTGACTTGGACTCGGACACGGACTCACAGTCGGACTTTTTATGACATTTCGCGGTCGACGGCTACAGCGCTTTGGTCTTGTTTATATGTCGTCGCTCATAAATCTTGCGGCATAACCGTTATTAATTGTTGCAATGGCTCACTCAAACGCAAGCGGGCGGGTTAAAGATGTTTGCTTGTGTCTCACACTGCACTGTTCGTTTTGAAATTCGAATTTCTAGCCCGCTGACATCATGGCGGGCCAATTAATCACTCTGTATTTGGTGCAGTCCTTTTGCGATATTCGCCGGAGATGTGATTTTCGATGTTATGATGGTTCGAATCTGTTTCGATTACTTTTTCTTTTCGTTTCCTTTTGAGTTGATGAGCATACACTCGAAGAAATTAGTGCTCAGTTCTTGAAAGTCCTTTGAAAATTAAGAGAGAATCCTAAATAATATTAATAATCTCATCAAAATGTAAGCTTTTTAAAATTAGAAACAAAAGCTATGTAATTAAAGGCATTTTGTTAAAGACAACAAGTGTATGCAATAATTATACAAATTCTATGCATTATACATTTTTTTAAATTGAAAAATGTTTCAGCTAAAACAAATTTTAATTTCAAACGCTTAACGTAGTCTGCACGGCGTTGCCACCTGGTTGCCAGATATGCACAAGGCAATAAACAAAGCTCCTGGAAATAACTTGGAAAACATCGATATTTTTGGAAAACACTGATCTATCGATATCGGCCAGCGCAAAATGGTGTTTATCAAAAATTCTATATGAATAGAATTCGCAAAAACGCTTAAAACCCATACAAAAACATTAAATATTGGTTTAGAAACCAGGTAAATTTGAAAGTTACTTATAGCAAATGAAGTGGTCCATTAATATACAAATGTGTGTGTTAAAATTTCTCAGAAAACATGCCACCAAAACGCAAGCTGCCGCCGCAGGAGGAGACATGGATCGCCGAATCGCGCGACTTCTCAAAGTCGGTGGTAAAAGACATCCTCTTCAGTCTGCATTCAGATACGGAAAACTTGACGCGCAAGGAACGCAAGGCGCTTGTCCGACTTGCGAGAATGTGGTCGCAGAAGTTCAAGGCGATGGAGCGCCGGCCGGAGTCAAATCCACGCCCGCTGACGCCGCCGCCGCCAAGGAAGCCCCGCAAGAGGGCTCCACCGAAGCCAAAGGAACGTCCGGAGGACAAGTGGACTTTTGTCCACGCCAGCACGCTGCCGGACAGGAAGGTTGTGCCGCACCGCATCTGCATACCGCGCCTGCGCCCCCACTGGAAGCTGAGCTACTTTAACGTCTACATGCCGGCGTACGCCATCAAGCAGAATCTCATGGACAGGTACGTCACCTGGAGCTTGCTGGACACGCTCATGGCGATGGACAATGAAGACGGCACGGAATTCTTCCAAGCGTTCGCGGACTACGTGGTCTCGAAGAATCCGTTGATTGAGGTGGATGATTCTGATTCTGATTAAGCAGTGCTGGCTCTGTATTTCTAAGAGTTTTGCTTAGTCTATAATCTCTATAATCATAATTCAAAGTACACTTCGGATGTATGTTCTTTTTTTCACATATTTATGTACAATTACTTTTGTATAATAAATGTTGAGTATGAAACCTGTGTTGCTTCCTAAATTTAGATAAGATTTTCATGTAAACTCATACTAAATCAAGGAAAAAATGTGTTAATACTTAAGACAAAGGTAAGTAACGCATTATAACTTTGAAAAACATAATGCACAGCCAGCAAGTTACATTTTTTAATTGCTGTAAAAATCGTATCAGATAAAATAACGAAGATAATAATACGTACATCAGTAACGTGTCAACTATAGATTACATTTTAAGTTATCATAAAATCGTTATTAATCACAAATAACACAATCAGTATATTTTCCATTCTGTAAAGAAATACAAAAATGGCTAATTTAATTTTAAATTGTTTGTAACTATCGCCGAACGACTGAAACTATCGCCGATCTGCTTAGTCGTATAGGGAACACCCCAATTATTATAAACAATTCATAATATACCAACCCTGTATAATTTTAGTATATTTTTGTGGGCCGCGCGGTATATTTGCACAACACTCGCCACGGCCACACTAGTTGAAAGCTTAAAGCTAAAAAAAAAAAACACTTGGCAAATTTCAGATAATAAACAAAATCAAAGATAGTTGAAATTGGAATAAGATGGAATACGAAAGTGTGCTGATTGTGAAGCCGGAGGTGTTCATCTACAAAATACCACCGCGCGCCAGCAATCGAGGCTATAGGTGAGTCAACAATCCACCCAGGAAAAGGCCCGAAAAGACACGAAACGAAAAAAGTGATTGCTTATTTTTCACTTTTCGCCACATTCTAAATTGAATGTTTTCGTATGCAAGTGCAAGAGAGACGCCCCCACATTGCACTCGTGTGTGTGTGTGTGTATGCATAAATTATGTTTTTAGCCAAGGTTAAAACACCCGACTTCTCGTTGTTGTTGTTGTTGTTCTTTTGAAGTTCAATTCCAATTGATTTTTTTTCTGTGTGTGGTGTGTGGTGTGTGCAGGCTGCAACAATAAAAACATTTGTGGTTCTTGTAGATTTCCCCGTACACGTATCCAAAAAAAAACAACAAGAAAAAGTCGTGAAAATACGAAAAAAGCTCCGTTGCGTGTGTGTAATTGTTGGTTTTTGATGCTTTCTTTGTTTTCTTTTTGTTGTTGCTACTGCTGCTGCTGCTTATTTCACAGTCAACTGCGCTCAGGTGAATAAATATATAACACATTGTGCGGCGGCAGCGGGGTTAACTAATAGAGAGTGTCATTAAAGCCGATTACTTATGGATTTCACTGGCAGCCGCCCCCAGTTATAGAATTGATAAGAAACTAGTAACTGTATCGATGTGCATTCTGACGAAATGATCTTGGCAAGCCGAGCGCAGTTTACCGGTTTATTTATTATCGGCTCTGTTCGATAAACTATCGGCCGCGATTTTGCGATTGTAAATTATCGGCCGCGATTTTTCGATTTTAAATCAATTAAAAACTGCAAAGTCATTAAATCGTTTGAAATTACCAAACTTCCTTCAATATTAAAGGAAAGTAGACATTATTATTTAACTATTTGTGTGATTTAAACATCTTCAAAGCATAATATTTAAAAAAACTATGAGGCATCGATTACAAAATAACACAGTGACGGAATAATCGTTTTATATCGATGTCCAACCCTGAAATTCGATAGTTTTTATATAAAGTCATATTTCTTTAGATAATCTATTCACTTGAACTAAAAGTTAACCATTCTTTGAACACACAGAGCGGCGGACTGGAATCTAAAGGAGCCCACATGGACCGGACGGATGCGACTGGTGGCGAAGGGCACTGCCTGCATCCTGAAGCTGGAGGACAAGACCAGTGGCGCCCTGTTTGCCAACTGCCCCATCGACACATATCCCGGCGTTGCCATTGAGGCGGTATCCGATAGCTCCCGGTATTTTGTGATCCGTGTCCAGGACGATAATGGTCGCTCGGCCTTCCTTGGCCTCGGCTTTGGCGATCGATCGGACTCGTTCGATTTGAATGTAGCGCTGCAGGATCACTTTAAGTGGGTGAAGAATCAGGAGCAAATCGAAAAGGAGAAAACAGAGCCCAAACAGGAGCTGGATTTGGGTTTCAAGGAGGGCGAGACCATCAAGATTAACATGAGGATAACGGTGGGTTAAATTATTACTTTTTGATTAGGGAAAATATCTCCCAAATCCCTTGAAACTTGTTACTTCTTTATAAAAAGAGATGCGAATAATATTATGTTTAAAAGTCTAACGAAATCGTTTCCCTAACCAAACAAAAGCCTCTTAGCTAAGATAAGATAAGGGAACCTTTTAATCTAACTTGAGATTAACTGCCTTTGGCTGAAATTGGATCACTATCGCCAGACATATTCTTTTCGATTAGGAAGCCTTCTTTCGCTTCTTACGATCTTAATTAAGGAGCTTCTCTTTTCTCTTCTCTTAGAAAAAGGACGGCTCCGAGGGCTCTTCGCGCACCGGCAAGAACAAGGGCTCATCGGGCGTGCTGCCACCGCCGCCGGGTGGCCTGGCCAAGATCGCTCCACCACCGGCCGCCGCCGCAGCCACGACGGTGCGGCAAAGTCCCGGCGTTTCGCCCGCCCACAGACCCGCCGGAGGATCCGAATGGACCGATTATGCATCCGCAGGGTGAGTTTTAAGGGAGGATGAAAAGGAACCCACAAAAACCAAGTTTAAAATTCCTTTTTATGAATCCAATTAAACCTTTCTGAATGAGCTAGGAAAATCCTATTATTTACAGCAAGATTGTGCCTTAATAAAGCTTTTATTTCGGGCTCTCCTTCGTTAGTTTATATCTTAAATGTACCTCCACATCGTATACTTTCAGTGGCAACCAAGGACAACAGAACTCGGCCAACGCCAACGCCAACTGGGTGCAGTTCTAGATAGACACACACACATCCTGTTCCTCCTGCTGGTGCTGCTGCGCTTTTCTACCCCCAAACATTATGTTTTAAGATGATTGATCAGATTTGTTTCTTCATTATTATTTACTACCCATTATTCGCAAGCCAATATTAATCGAATTTTTTTTTTTGGTTTGTTACGACCAACAACAACACAAAAATTGAACAGAAACCATGAACATTCAGCAGAAGCGTTAAAGATAAAGTTTTTTATTATTTTTTTTTTAAATTAAATTGAATGTGTGTATTAGTTTCCTCGCCCATCCTCTCTCTCTCCCTCTCTTTTCTGTCTCTCTCTCTTTCTATCTGTAACTTTCTATCTCGCTCTATTTGAAGGAGAAAGGGGTAAAGAAAAAGGATATGAAAACGAAAAAAAGAGGCTGAGCTCTCAGTGGGCGGGGAATTTTTAGTAAAACTATGTATTTAGCCTGGTTGTTATTTGTATAAATGAAATGAAATGAAAGTAACGAGTAACGAGTATGAGAAAAACTATTCGAAAGTGTAATTTGTTAAAGTCGAGAGATCGAGATGGAGAGATATTGCAAAGTAAACTAAAAACAAGAAGAGGAAGCGAATTAAGTTTAAAACAAAACCAAGTTATATAGAGACACTGCTAAACTAAAGTGAGTTAAATTACAAATTATTCAATTTTTGAGTACTTACACACACTTTACACTCACACTCACGCTACACACACATGAAAGGACATTCCGCAAAAAGAAAAAAACAAAAAGAAAAAGAAAGTATCAAGTATCGTACATACCAATCTATAATTTATTGTTAACACTCCCCTGAAATTCTACCAGATCCATGAGTTATATATGGCATGCCGCAAATTATACAGATCTATCTATACATACATATATATATTTTTGTTTCGTTTACAACACACACACACACACACACACACCTACATGCTTAGCAATTAAGTAAATCAAATGAATTATATATATATAATATACAATATGAAGAAATATCCATATGTATTTAATAAAACCACACACATACTTGTAGAGAAGGAAATCTTGCTAGCTCTGAATTCTCAATTGTTGTTAAACTCGTTTGTTTCGATTCCCCGGAGAGGACTATGTGTCCTTTGATGCCGTTAAAAGATCAACCGAAAACATAGCAAAAAAATGGGGCAAAGAGTTAGAAAATAAAAAAGAAAACTAAAACCAAGTTATATATTTGTTCCATAAATGTTTACAATTAGGGCTGCAACTGGCACACACACTTTCTCATCGCTTTATCTATAGTCTATCTACCGTATAGAGTTATGTGTAATTGCTGGATACAGTGCGTTTCATGAAGGCGTTTTATTGGGATATCCTGGGACTGGCGAAAGCTGCCGAACGGTCATACATTTGTGTTGCAGTATGCAAGCAATTTTTCAGCAAGCCACAAATTAGCGCCTCTCCCGCTTTACTCAGTGATACCTTTTGGTATTTAATGGTATTTAATTGAAACCTATTCGAATTAAAGTAACTCTTCAACTTTAATGAATATTCTACCAATTTTATTAACGTCTTAATAGTTTTTTTTTTACCTTTACTCAGACAACTCAGAATCAAAATCCCAGTATTGTTCTAAAAAAGATACATTTACAGCTTTCTTGAATTAAATACAAATCTACCTTAAATTATGAAACGCACTGTCCCCTAGCATTTATCATAAAACTTACTTGACATGGTTTTTTTTTTCTAATATATTTTTTTTGCGGCTCAACCGGAAAGAACCTTCGAAACGAACATATTCGCCAGCTTTGAGCAGTCAACAAAAATCAACAAACGAAACAAATTAAATGGAAATAAAATTATATATATATACATATATATATATATATATATATATATATATACACCCAAGATATATACAAAATGTAATTAATATTAATACGAAATACGAAATAAAATAGCAATGAATTTCAATGTGTGAAATTGTGATTACTTTTGTTCTGTCTTTTGAATCACAAAAAGAATTCCAATTGTTTTGGAAGAAAAGTACGTTTTGTATTTATATATTTTTTAGGGTTTTATATATATTTACACTTTGATTTTGAAATCAGCCTGATTTTGCTACCTTTTATGATTTTTAATGAACTCGATGGTCGCTGAATTCGTACTTGGGAATTATTAGGCTGTTTTTGCTACCTTTTATGATTTTAAATGAACTCGATGGTCGCTGAATTCGTACTTGGGAATCATTAGGCTGATTTTGCTACCTTTTATGCTTTTTATTGGTCTCAAAGGTCGCTGAATTCGTACTTGGGAATTTTTAGATGAAATCCCATCAAACCTACAGTGTTATTTGAAAATAAAATAATATAATTGACAAACTATTTCCGGGCATGCAGCGTGTTTAAGCCCAGTTAGCGGCCAGAACGCCTTCGGAATTTTTGGACAAAAAACGAAATCCTATTCTCCCAAAGAGAAAACTCCAGGAAGAACCCAAGCTTTCTTCTGTATTATTCTTCATTTTTCCACCAAACCATAAAACCATATTCTTTGATTTTTTTTAAACGTTTTTTTTCGTATGTTTTTATTTAACTTACAATTTTTGCTTTCTGTTTTTATGTTTCTTGTGTTTTTTTTTCTTTTATTGATGTTCTCTTGTTGTTTAATTTCTCATTGCTTGTTTCTAAATAATTCTTTAGGTTTTTTTTTTTAGTACACATAATTACAACGCAATATTTTCATAGGACTTCTTCGACTTGACTTTACTTAGTGATTTGCTTTCGGATTGTTCATTACATATATTCTTGTATACCGAACAGTATGGATCATCGATATTATATAATCGTAAACTATTCATATACATAGGTATATGTATAAATAGATGTGGTGTGTATGGTGTGTGTGGGTGTGTGTGTGAGTGTGTGTGTATATATGTTATAACCTGGCTAGCTAGAAGTTGGCGGGCTCACCACAGATTTTGTATAGTTATCATGATTTTAATTCTGTTTCTTTTTTTCGCTTTCTTGAAATTTTCGTAGGTGGAATTTTGTGTGTTCGGGTATTTTCTGTTTAGTTTTAGCTTTTCGGATATGAAGACACCACACAAATACATATAGCATCTTCAGCTGAAGGATCTGGGATCTTGGGGATGAGAGAGGAATGAGGCGGGTTAGGCGGTTTTAAGTAGCATATTTATATATATATTTGAATATATAATAACATTGAACTTCTTCTCTGTCTTGTTTTATGTTTTTGTGTGTGTGTTTTCGTTTTCGTTTAGTTTTGTTATTTACACAGCTGCATATTTGTGGGTTTTGCCTAACTTAAAGGGGTTTATGCATTTTACAACACATTTACTATTACTCTTTCTCGCTTAAACATAATTCAGACGCACAGCTGGCCTATAACAGATATATCCTTCTTCGCTCAATTTCTCTCTTGTCGCTACGCCGCCCATGATGACAATGCTCGTTTCGTTTCCCGACATCAACATCAACATGAACATTCTTGTCATCATTATCGGGGCATGACTTTTTCATTTTTTACTTAAGGGCTACGAACTAAATATAACTTAACCTTATGTATGTGTGTTTTTTACGTACATATGCTGCATGTAGGTGCAAGGGGGGGGGGGGGGGGGGGGGGTTATTTATAATAATAAAAATAAAAACTAAATTGGGCAGGAAAAAAAAACGGGTAAACGAAGTAACTAAAGATAATATACATTTTTTCTGTTTGCTTTTGCTCTTCTCCGCAAGGATATTTTCCGTTCACTCAATTTCCATATAATTTAATCCCAGAAGGAAGGATCCTTCGATCCTTTGCTGTTGTTGGCTTACTTTGGGGTGTGTGCGTGGGTTCCATGGGATTGGTATGGGGCTATAGGGGGTATAGGGGGATGGGGGATTACATGAAGCGCTGGCGCTTACTGCTGTAATGACATATGTCCATTTTGTCATCGATGGGACTGCCGGGCCGCTTGCAGTGGCGCGCTATTTCGTTGGCAACAAATGCAAATAGCTCCGGACCGCTAAAATATATAAGATATATAATAGAAGATAATATAAGATATATCTGGGTTAGACAATGTAATACGAAAGGTAAATTAGACCCATTTTTAGGCTAAGCTGCTGTCTGCATTGAAAATGCATCTAACTTCCTTTAGTTTAGAGCTGGCAAAATATCGATTGCAATATCGATATTATCGATTCTTTTTTTTTATCGGTCCAACATCCGATTCTATTTTGGCAGAATCGATGTATCGCGAACCATTCTTTTCTTTTGGATATTTCTTTTTTTTTTATGTTCCGGAAACGTAATTTATATTCGCTTTTTATGTTATAAAAACGAATCCTTTCGTTATTTATGTTTTAAAAACTTATTCTTTCGTTATTTATGTTTTAAAAACTTATAACATTTCTTTATTTATATTAAAGAATTGTTTTTTGGTTTGCTCTTTATATGTATTAGTATATGATCCCTATGAATTGATTTCTATAAATTAAAATAAATAAATCGTTTTTTTGTTCGATTTAATCGATTTTATCGATGTTTTTTTCTAAAAGATCGAAAAAAATCGATGCACTTTAAATCGATTTTTTCCCAGCTCTAATACGAAAGGTAAATAAGTTATATTTTTAAGCTACGCTGCTCTCTGCATTAATTGCTATTGCTAATGCATCTAACTTCCTTTAGTTGACTTCCTAGAACTGACACGACCATCACAGGCAAGTATTTCCATTTAAGCAAAATAATTGAAACTTGTTTTTAATGCAAACACTTTTATCAAATAAGGAAATGGCCAAAAAGAGGCACTTTAAGGTTGGCTGAGATGACCAATATAGGAAACAAAGGTGTTTCAAGTAAATATGCTTCTCCGACAGTAGCAGAAATTCTTGCAATAATCCAATAATTCTCGAATTCTTGAATAATCCTGTGCCTCAGATATACAAGTTCAACTAACCGTGGACGCAGAACCAAGGCCTCCTTGAAGGTGTGCAAATCATCTCCTATGCCACCGCCGGGGGCGCCGCCGCCCGCTCCCGCCTGACCGCCGCCCACTGCGCCGGCGGATAGCAAGTGACCACCACCGCCAGCGACTGACGCCGGTCCGCTGTTCAGGCCCAGACCGGAGCTGTGGAAACCGAGTCCAGCAGAGCCGCCACTGCCGCTCTGATGATGCTCTGGCTTGGGTGAGCTGCACAGATAAATCGAAGAAAATATATAGTTTTATAGGGGGATTTTGTTCGGGCAGCAAGACCAGGGCAACTCACCGACGATTGGCATGTGGATTTGTATTGGATGGCGGTAGAGGTTTTCCGGCCAAATAGGCCAACAGATCCTCGCGGCGTATCATGCGGCGTTTTTTGCTGCGCGCCCAATCGGCCAGCTCGCGAGTGCGTCTTTGGTAGCCGCACTGAACGGCAGCATCGCTGGTGCGTTTGAGACCATCACATGATTCTGGAAGGGATTGGATCGATTAAATGCTTGCTATTAATACACGGATCAATTTGAAGCCACCCCCCGTACCTTTGTAGAGAGTTGTCACAGTGCCAGCTGCGGTCTGGAAGGGCAGCCAAAGGGCGCCTGTGTCTGATGAGGAAAATGTGTTTGACGAGCGCTCTGCAAAGGAAAAAGTAATAGAAATATTATTAAGATAAAGTTATAAAATTAAAAATGTATAATTTATAAAATAATAAAGCTAATAATTGATTTTAGCGGTAATAAGTAGATGAAATTTGATCAAAACTAAGTGAAAACCTTGTGTAATACATTAAAATAGAACAAAATATAATTATTGATCCCGATAGTTTTCATATTTCAAAGAAATCGATCGAAAATCCTTGACAATCGAATATTTATCGACAAACAAAAACAAAACATGTTGATCGTGCGTTTCTCTTTGCTTTTGTCTAGTTTCCGCCATCATTATTGTATCTCTCCCATTATTCTCTCAGTTTGCCTCCTTGCACACCTGCTGCATAGGAGGAACAAGGACGACAGCAGCAGGAGGAGAAAGGGAAGAGCAGAATAGAATGTCGAAGAGGAGGCTACCTCCCTTGTGCCGTTATCGACCGAAAAGCAGTGGAGGCAGGACAAGAAAAAGCCGAAACCACTGCAGCAAGTGCAAGGGGGATGGCAATAGACTCTTCTCGCAGTCATAACCCAAAATAATTTGCAATAAAATTAAAAAAAAAAAAAGAGATGAAAGCTATACACAGCTGTGAGAAGAAAATCGAGAGAAAATAAAACAAGGCAAAAGATGCAGTTAACAAATCTTTATTTTGGCCACCTTTCGTATTATTATTATTTCCCCTTTTTTAGCCAGGCCGAAAGCCATGACGAAAGCAGAACAGCTGTTCGACGCACACACACACACACACACACACACACACATACTTTCGCCTGCACGCACATGTTGATTAATTATATCAACAACAACAAAAAGGCAGAGGAAAGAAACTAGCAAACAACAACAATGGGGAAAATACTTGACGCCTCTGCCCTCCAGCTGCTGAGCTGCTGAGCTGCTGAGCCGCTGCTCTCCCTATTCTGCCATTGCACTTGCCGTCTTCTCCGCCTCCGTCGCCATGCCTCTCTAGCCATCTCTCTTTTTCTGGCTAGCTGTTCTATTGCATCTCTCTCCGCCCCGCTCCAACAACACAAACAAAAAGCCCTTTTCTGCATTTTGATAATGCGTAGATTGGGAGAGCGAGAGCGATTCAGAGAGGGGGAGTTGCATGAAAGCCGGGCTGCTGCTGCTGCTTCTTCTTCTTCTTATTCTTCTCCTTCCTCTGACTGTTCTATTAATACCTCGCCCAAAACTATTTTTGAAGAGAGACTGCACACGCACACACACACACACATACACAATCATACACATGAGCGAATGGAAACACAAAGAACACTAACAAAAAATGTTGAAGCATGGAAGCCTACGCCCTTGGAAGTGGAAAAGGGGAGAGATTCGGGACACGGGATTCCCGATTACCGGAACGTTACCTCTGTAGAGCTGGGCAACGGCGGTGGCCGAATCCTGGAATGCTCCCCACACGGTGCTCAGGTTGTTGTCCCGCTGACGCACATACTCCCGTTCGTACTCATCGTGCTGTCCGTGGATTTCACGATGACATTGCTCCTCCAGCCAGCTCTCCTCGCCACCCGACTCCGGTTGCTGTTGCATTCTCTCTTTTGCCTTCTTAATCTTCCGACTTTCCTCACTGGAGAGCTCTGCTCCTCTTGCTTTACAGTTATTTTCCCGATCCGGCGAATGCCTGGACTCCCTGTGCTTCTTCTTCTCCGCTGCTGCTGCTCCGTTTCTGCTGCTGTTTCTGCTTCTTCTTCAGCTACGACGACAGCACCAAAACCAACACACACGCACACGCGAAGCACACCACTACACAGACACACGCACGTAGGATTGTCCACTTTTGGTTTCAGAGTCACCAGGATGAGAATTGTGTTCCTTTCGCCCGACGCAATGAACCGTACCCTGGACTCGTTGCTGGATAGTAAATTATTTCAATTTAATTATTCTCCAAACGACGAGCAAGTAGCACTTTTGTGTAGTAAACCAGCACAAAAAAGAACTAACACTCAGTAGCAGTGCTGCCAGATTGTTAAGAGGTTCCATTCTAGTTCGATTTTTGTGGAGGAGGTTCTGAACCAGTCACCGAATGGCGTTTTAAAAAGAAACAAATATCGCAAACATAATAATATTCGTGGGAATTAGAAACTTATATGTTTGATCCTATTTGATTTACCATTTAATTTGAATAAGATTAACGATATAATGGGATAACGGGAATGGGTGGAATACAATGTATGAATTAAAAATATATATAAATTGAATAAATTTATGTGACTTAAGTAACTTTTATAAAATCATATACATTGTATAATAAATATGTATATTTGGTGGTGACATCCTGGTACTATATTACAATTGGTACGAAATCGTATATCAAACGAGCTGCGCAGATGAACTAGTTATTTTTCATTATATATTCATAATCGAGTTTTAAGCCTGAACACATTTCAATTTTGAAACTATATAATCCAGTTTCGTATAAACAATTGTATATATTCAGCAATTTTTTCCATTACAGTCAACTTTGACCATACCTGGTTTACGCCAAATCGTGAAATATTTTAATCGGATTTGATAATTTGAACGAGTTCCAGAGCTGTCAGCTTTTCGAACAAAGTGGCAACGCCGCCCCAGTTGTCTGCACGTTTTTAAAAGCCGGCAATCGGAATCCAAAACAAAACGAGGATCCTCAAAAAACCAGGATGTTTATGAACACCAATCTGTTCGAGCCGGGCAAATCGAAGATGGAGCGGGAGTTCATTCAGTCGGCGGTGAAGCAAAACCAGCGATTCGACGACCGGCGCTTCAAAGACTGTCGCGATGTGGAGTTGACCTTCGGTGCGGATTGGGGAACCGTAGCAGTTTCCCTCGGCGATACCAAGGTCCTGGCCAAGGCTAGCTGCGACATCGGAGTTCCCTCACCATCCCAACCCCAAGAGGGCAAGCTCCAGACGAACGTGAGCATTGGCGGCGTGGCATTCCTGGACGAACAGCAGTCCACATTTGACCAGCGATTCTTAACGCTGAACTCCTTGCTGGAGCGGACATTCTGCAAATCTCGTTGCCTTAATCTGGAGGCCTTGTGCGTGGCCGCCGAGAAGCATGTGTGGTGCATCCGCGCAGACATCAATGTGCTGAATCATGACGGCAATCTCTATGGTAAGAGCCATGAAATTTAGTTAAATAAAAATTAATTAATGCTTTATATTGATTTGTATAGATGCATGCACTATAGCCACATTAGCTGCCTTGATGCACTTCCGGCGACCGGATGTCACATTTGCCGAAGATGAGCTGCGCATTTATACGGAAAAGGAGCGGGAACTGATCCCTCTATTGTTCCACCATTTCCCCGTGAGCGTTACATATTGCATCTACAAGAGCAGTCCGCAGCCATTGGTGGATCCGACGCTCCTGGAGGAGAATGCCGCCGACTCGGTGATTGTGCTCAGCTTCAATTCATATCAGGAGCTGTGCACTCTAAATGCTGGCGGTACTTCACCCACCAATTGCCGGACCATCATGCAATGCGCCCGTAATGCAGCGGCTCGCTGCAAGGCTATGGTGGATTTCATAAGGAAGGCCTTGGCCTTGGACGAGGAGCGTCGCCTGCAGGCGGGCAGTAACCCAGTGCCAGGACTGTTTAGTCTTTTGGGAGAGAATAAGCATACGCTAAGCTTCAATAAACTGATGCAGGGCCATGAAAAGCAAGAGATTCCGACTCTCCAAGATTCACAGCAGATGGAGGTGGATGCTGATCAAGCGAAGGTAGAGGAAGTTCGAGTCAAGGGAGAGCAGCCCAAAAAGCAGGAGACAGGTAAGTTCGAGCAGGAGAGGGATTTATTTCCTGTATCTATTTCTATCTCTACATAGACGCCCCCATGGATACCAGCTCTTGGTTGCCACCGGAGGATTTTGTCAGCCTGGAACTGACACCCACAGAGGCAGCCTCAGTAAAAGCGGGTAAACAAAAGAATCGTGGCAAAAACAAGGCCAACAAAAAGCAGCAGCAGCAGCCCACAAAGAAACAAAGTAAGCTTTACCTAAAGGGAATTCATCGATGAAAAAATTCATCAGTGAAAAAAATTCATCGATGAAAAAAATTCATCGATGAAAAAAATTCATCGATGAAAAAAATTCATCGATGAAAAAAATTCATCGATGAAAAAAATTCATCGATGAAAAAAATTCATCAGTGAAAAAAATTCATCGATGAAAAAAATTCATAAAATTCGATAAAACCTTGGTTAATTAATAAAACTGCCTAAATCTTTGTGTTCCAGATCACAGCGACTCGGAGGAGGAGGCCACGCAAGTCATCTAGCCATAGCCAGTACATACGTTACGATAAGTGAAAATGCTTTCTGTTCCGTTTTTATTAAGGCTTAAACAGTACGGCTAAAATCAGTCTAGGCTTTAACAGAAATCGTTTCAAATGTGGTGATCTTTGTCTTAGCTTAACTAAGACTAAAACTAGAGCTCTAAATATATATACTATATTTCTTCGCCCTGTTTGGGGGGGGGAGGCGATGTTTAACTTTAAAAATATTGCATTTGACTTTCATTTACTTCTTCTTTACTTTATTCTTACAGCGATATCGGTTGGTGGTTTCTATTTGCATTTTATTTAATTGATTGTTTGTCAACAACTCCCAAAGTAATTGTAATTGTGCGTCGATATTGCATTTTAAGGTTTATTGGTGATTTTGTTTGGTTACTTGTTCGTTCGTTGTTCCATCCAGTTATAATACAAACGATCGCCTACGAATACGAATTGCTAATTGCTATTATTCTCTTGTAAATATACATAGTTTATTTTATGTAATATGTGTGTGAGTGAGTTTGGGTGTTTGTTTGTTTGTTTGTTGTGTACAAATATAAAGATCTATTAACAACGGACCAAGGCTACGATTAGTTTGTAAAATGTTCTGCTTAAGATTATGTTTATGTTCAATCGCGTTTAACTACTATATATTTTATTGCGAGCACCAATTGCTACTACTTCCCTACGCGTTTATTCCATAGTTCCTTTTGTTTTTCGTGTTAATTAACATTGCAGCTTTTCGATTGGATTGGAGTGGAGTGGGAGTAGGATCTGTGAGGCAATCGGGCGTGTGTGCGTGCGGGGAGGACATTTCGCTATCATCATCAGTGTATCATTATTTTCGTATATTCCATATATATTTTTGTAGGGTGTGAACAATGCCGGGTCAATGGCAAAGGCAAATGCAGCAGCAGCAACAATGTGAGAGCCCTCTCTTGTGTGTGGTTGACGGCAACGGAATGGCTAGAGTTAGAAGGAGTAGGCGTCGTCAGCGTCCTCCTCCTCCTCCTGGTCCTGCTGGAGGTCCACCTTCCGTCCGCCGCTGCCACGCCTTCAGGTGGTGTCATTGCCGATACCATTCTTCTGGTCCAACTTATTCGAGCCCATCTTCACTCTGTATACGAAAAACGTAATGATCTCCTTCTCCTTGATGGGTATCGTCTTGAAGTGCTTCATAATGGTCTAAAGAAAGTAAGAAAAACTGGATTTAATAAAGGTATTTCGTGGAAAATGAAATACTATCTGATTTGGGAAGTTAAAACTTGTTTTTGGGTTTGCCACCGAAATAGCTGTGGGTTTTAAATCACTGAAAACTGTGCCCAAAAGTAGTAGAGCTGTAAAACCATCGATAGTGCCCTTACTCGATATTTTTGATAGTGATAGTTCAAACCATCGATAATATCGATACTATCGACAAAAACTTGTAAATTCTATACGAATTCACTGATTAACTGCTAACGCGATGTATCGATGGTGAAAAAGAACAATCGATAGTGACGCGGAGCACAACACCATCGATAATATCGATAGTATCGTCGATATTTTTACAGCTCTAAAAAGTAGGCAGTAGGACACCATTCGAAGAGATTTCGATTTCAAATCCACAGCGATTTTTTTGACACCCCCGTTTATGTTTAACCGGCACTTTCACAACTACTAAGCTGACCGCGACTGTGGGGCATATATAAAATATAAAGCAGGTACAAACTCACATCCGCCAGCTGCGCCCGCTTCATGCCCTGTCGCGTCTGGACGTTAAAGTGGCGCTTGTAGCGGCGCAGCGCGCTGACGCCCAGCTTGTGGAGATCGGGGAACTCGTGCAGGTCCGTGTCCGTCTCGTTGCTGTCATCCTCGCTATCCTTGCGTCGCCGCTTCGTTCGCACCGATTGGATGCGATCCTTGTGATGATCGCAAATGTAAATATGCTGGGCACTTGGGTCGCTACTTAGCTTCAGCCGCTTCTGGGCCACCGTTTTCTGGATGCGTTTGCTGTAGCTGGCGTAGCCGGCCTGGTTGCGACACCGCTCCATATCGTCAATAAGGCAGCAAGTCTGGTCCGTGTGTCCGCGGCTATCTTCCTCGCCGGTGCTGAATCCGTTATTCATCCTGTTCTTTCCGGGGTTGCCTACGCTTTTCTACCCTCTTTCTGTTTCTCTACTTCTCTCGAATTCTGCTTTGCTTTTCTTTTCGGTTTTTGCTTTGTGTTTGCGTCGTCCAGTGTGACCGCAAGCGGACGGTTCAAATATACCTTCCGCCATTACAGAATATACCAAAATATACCAGATACATATTTTAAACTATCGTGATGGGTGAGATAGGAACATGGACTTTACTATACAAAAATTCTACACTTTCCCCACAATGGAGAAACGGAAAATGCAAAAACAAAATAAATTAATGGAGTATATACAAAAAAAGAACAGTTATCAATTATTTTGAGGAAATTAATAACACGATATATTTATTTTCTTACAAACCTATCGATAAATGTATATTTTGAAATATTTTGCACATCCCTATATATTTTTTAAACACGAAAACAAAAGCTAATAATTAGCTTTTAATTGATTTTATTAACAAATCCAATGTTTTCACAACCAATTCGGTATGAACAATAGAGTACGAATTGTGGTGGTCGGTGACTCGGGTAAGTAATGCCAATAACACCTACTCCTTGGCCTACAAATTCCACCAAAACCCCCGCCAGGTGTGGGCAAGACCTGTCTGACCCACCTAATCGCCCACCACGAGTCCCTGATCCGACCCGGCTGGACGGTCGGCTGCAACATCCAGGTGAAGATCCACGAGTTCAAGGAGGGAACCGCCCGCCAGTGCCCCTACTTCGTGGAACTCTTCGACGTGGGCGGTTCGCTGAGCCACAAGAACACACGGAGCGTCTTTTATACAGGCGTACATGGCATTATCCTGGTGCACGACCTCACCAATGGCAAATCGCAGGAACAGCTCCTCGACTGGCTATACGAGATCGTCAACAAGGAGGGCAAGGACACGTACAAGTCGCGTGGCAGCTCCATGGCCGTTCCCGCTCCCTCGTCTCCACCACGAAGCACTTTCTCCTCCAATGCATCCGGATGCACATCCGCTTCCAGCTCGCCCGTGCGCTTCGATATGGAGGAGTTCTTGGGGGCCACACAAACACCCATTCTGGTCATGGGCACCAAGCTGGATCTGATTGATGAGAAGCGGCAGCCCAAGACGGCGGTAAAGAAGGCGGGCGGCATAGGTAAGTCAGTCTCCGGTCATCCAAAGCCCTCTTAATATTTCCTACTTTCACAGCCGACAAGTGCGGCGCCGAGGAAATCTGGCTGAATTGCAGGGACACCCGGAGCCTGGCCGCCGGCACAACAGATGCGGTGAAGCTATCCCGGTTCTTTGACTGTGTGATCGAGAAGCGGGAATCTCTCGGCGCTGGCACTGGAACACAAGCTTTTGGCGGTCCCCCCGACCGACGGCGACCCGTGTACTCGGCAGCCAGCTCGCCGGAGTACAACCTATACGGCGGTCCAACCATTCCCCTGCTGGAGACCAACGACCTCAAGTGATGTTTTTTTTTTTTGAAAGGCATTAAATAAATAGCTGCTATGTTGCTTTGTAAATAATGTAAAAGATAGAGCTGTAAAACTATCGACGATACTATCGATGATGTTTTGTTCCGGGTCACCATCGATTGTTTTTTTCTATTATCGATACATCGCGTTAGCAGCAAATCAGTGAATTCGTTTAAATTTACAAGTTTTTGTCAATAAATGTAATATGAAAATAAATATAATCATAAATTCTTATATTCTTAAGATCGAAATATTTTAAATTAATGTTTAATCATTCATATCAAAAACTATCTATATATAAATTGTATATAAACAGTTATGTGATTGAATTTAGTTTTTTTTTCTTTAATAAATTATGCAATTTAAATTGATCTATTTAAGCAACGTAAATTTTTTAAACCCATTTTATTTTGTCGATAGTATTGATATTATCGATGGCTTGGACTATCACTATCGAAAGTATCGAGTGAAAGCGCCATCGATGTTTTTACAGTTCTAGTAAAAGAATGTGATTGTTTTAGTTTAGTTGTTTTTATGTTTAATACATTAAATCTTTTATAAATTATGCAATTTAAATTGGTTTGTTTAAGCAAAGAAAATTTTTTAAACCCATTTTATTTTGTCGATAGTATCGATACTATCGATGGTTTGGACTATCACTATCGAAAATATCGAGTGCAAGCACTATCGATGTTTTTACAGTTCTAGTAAAAGAATCCCCAAAACCCAAAAACAATTGTTTAAATTAAGTTTTTTATATTACATATATTTGTTGAGGTCGGTTTAGGGTTAAGGGAGCTTCGTTTCAGTCGTTAAATGCAATACCCGGAAAGGGTATAACTAAAATATATGGACCTCGTTCTGACACAGATAAAAGAACCAAAAATAACATCAAGAAACAGAAGTTTGAACATTTCTCGTTTAACCCCAGAAAATCAAAGGTTTCTGGGTGAACATACAGTGTTTTTTTTACTCCCAGTCCTTTTGGGAATCAGTCAAAAATGCAGCTAAAGTAGGCACCTTTTTCCTGCTCATAACTTTAAGCTTTCTTAATTCTAATCTTATTCTAAATGCCATCGCTATGTTGTCAAAGTTAACACCTCATCCCCCGTTGAGGAGATCGCGATACCAGTCGGGCAGGATCTGGTGCTCCTTGCCCTTGAGCACCTTGTAGGTGACATGCTGTTCGCTGGCCAGAAAATCCACCTGGACCACGGCAAATGGATCGTTGATTGCCTCCAGCAGGGCCTTCAGCTTGTTGAGGAACTGCACCAGAAATATGGTCATTGCCGATGGATTCCACGGCTTGTTGCGTGCCAGCTCACGGACATCATACTCGCGGATCTCACGCACCATTCCCTCGGTGTCCCGCAGGCCGGCATAAATGGTTTTGATGTTCACCAGAAAGGACTGGCTCCACCAGTTGGCCGACTTGTAAAAGTCAAAGGAGCGCCTCTGACCGGCCACCATGTTGTGGGCGGTGGTCTTTAGCTCCACGAACTTTAGCGAGTCCAGCACTTGGGGATCCTTAAAGTCGCTGGAAGGGATGAGAATGAGAAATTAGGAGAACTCCTGGTTACCACACACAAAGGCCCCCAGTACTTACACGGGTTCCTTGCTGACGATGGCATCCATTTCGGCGCCGTAGATCAAGTGAATGCCGCTCAACTGGCTGGCGAACATGGCCAGGAACTCCTCGCCCTCGTTGATCGGCACATTGGTCACCGGCTTCGCGTGCGGATGACTGGTGGTCACATACTGCTCGAATTTGAAGCCCCAGGAGCACATGTCCCATGCCTTTGCCGTCATATTCTCGTTCTTCCGTTTGAGGCCCGGCGTTTCCTCCTTGGCCATGTATATGGACCCATTGAGAAGCGTTGCCTTGATGCGGAACTCGCAGCCCCGCTCGTACTGCAAGCACATCAGTTGGCGCAGAATGCCGCGCAGTGTGACAAAGTGGGTGCGGAGAGCAAAGGTTCCGGGCTGCGATGTTCTTGGGCGGAGCAGCTCCTCCTTGTGGTGCTCAATGTAGCGAAGCACGAACTCCAGGTCCTTGTGCTCCAGCCCAGTTTGCTTGCGAATGACATCAGCTATGCCGGCGTTCAGGTCAAGCGGCAGTTCCGGAAACGGTGGCCCGTACAAGTAGCTGCCGTTCCTGGCGTCGTCGGCATAGCGTCGTTCGCCGGTAATGCTGCAGCAGCCAATGCACTTTGGACGGCTCATATCCGGAAATGGCTGGTTGAACCGTCCTCCGAACTTGTGCTGATGCCAAGGCAAGCGAATGATGCCATTGTCACTGGCCATTGTGGATGGATGCTTCTTACCAGGAATACAGCGCTTCGGTGGAAAAGTTACAAAATTGTTTTTGGTGGGAAGTCATAAAGTCAGTGTGCCCGCACTGATAGCAATAAAAATACCCCGTGCGTCGAGCTAGCGACGTGAGTGGAACAATGGAATATGGAACACGGACAAGCTTTTTATTTAAAAATCGTTTTTAATAAGAAATTGACCACTCCGAAAGGAAATATAAAAAAGGAGAATACCTTTTGAATGGATAATTAATAATAATTAATAATTTAAGAATATTATTGAAAGAATACTAATACTTTGAGACTTTATGGTGGCGCATGCGCAGTACACAAGAGCAGGTACAGTCACCACATCCACTCATTTCATTTATAGAACAGTTCTTCCAGCCAATTGCGCAGCAAGTTAAACGATATTCCAATATAAAAGTACAATCAGTGATAATTGCGATTATTTTCGTTGTTCAAATTCTTAGATGGGGCAATCTTTTCCAAGAATTTGTTTCCGATAGTTTCAATTGAAGTTGGCTGCGCTTCTTGTTGGTTGGTTATTCAACACTTCTACCGCCATTTTTTTTGCCACTTGCAACTTGACTTCCGTTTGACAAATCAGTGGCCAATTTGTTCTCGCCAAGATGAGTCGCAAAAAACCTAATAAACCACCTAATAAACCACCTCGACAGCTCAAAGACCTGAAAGAGTTAAATCTTTCAAGCAGCGATGAAGATGATTCAGAATCAGAAATAGATGTGCACAAACTTTACAATCGTTCCATGCCGTCGTAAGTACTAAAATTTATGCATATCTGTGCTTTTATATATTGAAATACGTTAAGAACTCATAATTGCAATGAAAACCAACCAATACTCTTAACAAAAGCGTTTTCTTAGAAGTTCTTGTAGAATTCCAGACGAAAATGGCAAGAAAATGTAATCAAAAGGAGGTAAGGTGATTGAAAAGTTACGGTAATGAAGCAGAGCCATCCGCGCATGGCAACTGTATATTTTTTCATTGAGGTTAGGTGATTGAAAAGTTACGGTAATGAAGCAGAGCCATCCGCGCATGGCAACAGTATATTTTATTTAATTTAATTTATATATGTAAATGTAGGGTTAGAATTTTAAAATTTTCTTTTTGAAACCGAAATATAACTATCTACTATAGTGTTAGCCTAATTTATTAATTTTGTTTAACAATAATTATTTTGCTTAGGCTCCTAGACGATGATGAAGAACCAAAGCCAGGACCACTGCCCCCGGGAAAGCTTTCGATGTTGTCACAGCCACCGAAAACCCCATTGATGCAAAAAACACCACAGCCAGCAAAAACCCCATTACTACAAACCCCGTTGATGCCGAGACGGGCAATGCCACCCAAAACCCCATTAATGGAAAAAACACCACAGCCACCCAAAACTCCTTTGATGCTAAAAACACCACAGCCACCCAAAACTCCTTTGATGGAGAAATGGACACAGCCACCCAAAACTCCATTGTTACAAACCCCAGTGATGCAGAGCCGGGCAATGCCACCCAAAACTCCTTTGATGCTAAAAACACCACAGCCACCGACAACTCCTTTGATGGAAAGAACAGCACAGCCACCCAAAACTCCATTACTACAAACCCCAGTGATGCCGAGCCGGGCAATGCCACCACCCCAATCAGCGTGGGTGTTCAATACACCGTTGGTGCAGAAAACACCAGCGATTCCGCAATCGGCACCGGCACCCAGGGCGCCACCTAAACCCAGGGCGCCACCTAAACCCAGGGCGCCACCTAAACCTAGGGCGCCACCTAAACCTAAGGCGTCACCTAAACCCAGGGCGCCACCTAAGCCTAGGGCGCCACCTAAGCCTAGGGCGCCACCTAAGCCTAGGGCGCCACCTAAACCTAGGGCGCAAAAAACACCACAGCCACCCAAAACTCCTTTGATGGAGAAATGGACACAGTCACCCAAAACCCCATTGAGGCAAGAAACTGCACAGTCACCCAAAACTCCATTACTACAAACCCCATTGATGACGAGCCGGGCAATGTCACCCAAAACTCCATTGTTACAAACCCCATTGATGTCGAGCCGGGCAATGCCACCACCCCAATCAGCGTGGGTGTTCAATACACCGTTGGTGCAGAAAACACCAGTGATTCCGCAATCGGCACCGGCACCCAGGGCGCCACCTAAATCCAGGGCGCCACCTAAACCCAGGGCGCCCCCGAAACCAAGGGCGCCACCTAAACCTAGGGCGCCACCTAAGCCTAGGGCGTCACCTAAACCCAGGGCGCCCCCGAAACCAAGGGCGCCACCTAAACCTAGGGCGCCACCTAAACCTAGGGCGCAAAAAACAGCACAGCCACCGAAAACTCCTTTGATGGAGAAATGGACACAGTCACCCAAAACCCCTTTGAGGGAAAAATCACCACAGTCACCCAAAACCCCATTACTACTAACCCCAGTGATGCAGAGCCGGGCAATGCCACAACCCCAATCAGCGTGGGTGTTCAAAACACCGTTGGCGCAGAATACACCAGCGATTCCGCAATCGGCACCGGCACCCAGGGCGCCACCTAAACCCAGGGCGCCACCTAAACCCAGGGCGCCACCTAAACCTAGGGCGCCACCTAAACCTAAGGCGTCACCTAAACCCAGGGCGCCACCTAAGCCTAGGGCGCCACCTAAGCCTAGGGCGCCACCTAAGCCTAGGGCGCCACCTAAACCTAGGGCGCAAAAAACACCACAGCCACCCAAAACTCCTTTGATGGAGAAATGGACACAGTCACCCAAAACCCCATTGAGGCAAGAAACTGCACAGTCACCCAAAACTCCATTACTACAAACCCCATTGATGACGAGCCGGGCAATGTCACCCAAAACTCCATTGTTACAAACCCCATTGATGTCGAGCCGGGCAATGCCACCACCCCAATCAGCGTGGGTGTTCAATACACCGTTGGTGCAGAAAACACCAGTGATTCCGCAATCGGCACCGGCACCCAGGGCGCCACCTAAATCCAGGGCGCCACCTAAACCCAGGGCGCCCCCGAAACCAAGGGCGCCACCTAAACCTAGGGCGCCACCTAAGCCTAGGGCGTCACCTAAACCCAGGGCGCCCCCGAAACCAAGGGCGCCACCTAAACCTAGGGCGCCACCTAAACCTAGGGCGCAAAAAACAGCACAGCCACCGAAAACTCCTTTGATGGAGAAATGGACACAGTCACCCAAAACCCCTTTGAGGGAAAAATCACCACAGTCACCCAAAACCCCATTACTACTAACCCCAGTGATGCAGAGCCGGGCAATGCCACAACCCCAATCAGCGTGGGTGTTCAAAACACCGTTGGCGCAGAATACACCAGCGATTCCGCAATCGGCACCGGCACCCAGGGCGCCACCTAAACCCAGGGCGCCACCTAAACCCAGGGCGCCACCTAAACCTAGGGCGTCACCTAAACCTAGGGCTCCACCTAAACCCAGGGCGCCACCTAAACCTAGGGCGTCACCTAAACCTAAGACGCCACCGAAGGTCATAGCGGCACTGGCTCCAAAGACGCCTTCGACACCAAAAGCTCTTAGACCTAAACCAAAATCACCGAGGACCATCCAGCAGATGATAGCAAGGCTAGCCCTAGACGTGATACCAATAACACCGATATCACCATTGCCCAGGTAAGCTTTCACTTAAATCCCTAATTCAGTTAATTAATTAACTTATCCTAATAACTGTCAGAACACCAAATATAATGCCTATAGCTGGGAGAAGGACAATTGTCCAGCCTATGGACGAATCAGAGGATTCTGATTCCTCTTCGGAACCGACATCGGAATGGACATCGTCGCCATCGGAACATTCATCGGCGTCGGAGAATGATATGTCTAAGGACTCGCTAGGGGATCCAAAATCCCCTCCAAAAGCTACTGCCGAGAAGCCACCTGAAAGTCGAGAGGTAACCCCTGAAGAGGCGAAGGCCCTTGAGGATTCTGATTCCTCTTCGGAACCGACATCGGAATGGTCATCGCCGCCATCGGAACATTCATCGGCGTCGGAGAATGATGATATGTCTAAGGACTCGCTAGGGGATCCAAAATCCCCTCCAAAAGCTACTGCCGAGAAGCCACCTGAAAGTCGAGAGGTAACCCCTAAAGAGGCGAAGGCCCTTGAGGTTCGTGATTCCTCTTCAGAACCGACATCGGAACGGTCATCGTCGCCATCGGAACATTCATCGGCGTCGGAGAATGATATGTCTAAGGACTCGCTAGGGGATCCAAAATACCCTCCTAAAGCCCCTCCAAAAGCTACTGCCGAGAAGCCAGCTGAAAGTCGAGAGGTAACCGCTGAAGAGGCGAAGGCCCTTGAGGATTGGGTCGAAAAGGAGTGCCTAAACAATGGTGAAATTGCTGACGAGGTGGCACCTGAAGGGCGCGCTGCCAGTCCAGAGATACCCTGGGATGAAGAGGTGAAGGCCCTTGAGGATTGGGTCGAAAGGGAGGGCTTAAACGAGCCCCTAAGCGACATTGCCGAGTACAAGATCCTTTTAGACTTGGCGGAGAACTTTGAAGAGAACGCAGACTTACTGGTTAAGCTGCTGACACCTTCGCCTGAGAGTCTCAAAAACGCACCGGCTCAGGCGCATCCAAAGCGTGTGCCGCCAGCTGAGGTAGTTCTGCAGCGCATACACGATTTGACTGGACGCTCTGAAGATGAAATCTGGGAGAATGCCATGCCTTTGATAGACATTCAGAAATACCTTGATGCACCACCACCTCAGTCTCCCTCAGTGATGGATACTGACCAGCCCATGCAGGATTTGACTGGACGTCCTGCAACTGAAATCCTGAAGAATGCCATGCCTTTGATTGGCGTTCAGCAATACCTGGCTCCACCTCAGTCTCCCTCAGTGAGGGATATTCAGCAGCCAGTGCCTCAGTCACCCTCGGTGAGGGATATTTGGCAGCCAGTGCCTCAGTCTCCCTCAGTGAGGGATATAAGGCAGCCAGTGCCTCAGTCTCCCTCGGTGAGGGATATTAGGCAGCCAGTGCCTCAGTCACCCTCAGTGAGGAGGGATATTCAGGATCTAGTGCTGCCGCCATCACCGATGATTAAGAGGCCCTTGATGACACCCCAGCCGAGCCCAGAGCAACTGCCTCCACTGGACATGAGACCCAGTACTTCGAGGGCAGCCATGCAGGCAGCACCCAGAGTGAGGGATATTCAGCAGCTAGTGCTGCCGCCATCACCGATGATTAAGAGGCCCTTGATGACACCCCAGCGGAGCCCAGAGCCGCTGCCTCCGTTGGACATGAGACCCAGTACTTCGAGGGCAGCCGCGCAGGCAGCACAGGCAGCTCAGGCAGCTCAGGCAGCTCAGGCAGCTCAGGCAGCTCAGGCAGCACAGGCAGCTCAGGCAGCTCAGGCAGCACAGGCAGCGCAGGCACCGTCAAAGTTGGAGAAAATCAGCATCATAGTCGGTGCGACTTCGGTTTCTTCGAAAAAGCCCAAGCCAGCAGCTGTGGCTCCTCTACCAGCCACTCCTCCAGTGGCTCCTCCTCGTCCGCCTGCTCCAGTAGTTCCTATTAACACTGCTCTCATATCCCATATCCCGGTACCTCTGCCAGTGCCTCCGAAGCCCCAGGATGGGACCGAATGGCTGAAAACCTGCAACCGCTTCCTTTCCAACCAAATGCAGTACGTTCAGGCTGTGTTTAAGATCACGCATCCACAAAGGTTCTTGCATATTCCAATACCGGCGACTCCTCCGTTTGCCATAATTGATGATAATATCATTGGATTTATGAAGCCGATTGAAAAGATACTGTGCTCGATGTGGTATGAGAAATTCGCC
>VNJO01011169.1:0-60488 GCA_008042535.1 Drosophila tani | reverse complement strand
AAGAATATACATATTAAAGTTAAATCCATTATAAATAATGTTTGCGACGTAAATGTAAAACGTGCGCCTAATCTTGCTGGCCCTTGGCAGAATGTTCACACATGAACACGTATATATATATAAGAATTTTATGTAACCAGCAAACCGCTGCAGCACTGTACTGATAAGCATGTGTCTGCATAGATTTAAATACGTATCTCAAAAACTGTTGCTTGGGTTCATCCCTTAAATATTTGTACAGCAACTACTTATGTTTATCTTGCAGCGGAAAATCCCCGCTTGCACTTGAGAACGGCTTCCCAGCTAGAGGGACAGATGACCGTTGCGTTGGTCTTGTTAGAGATAAGATTAGACATAAGATTTTCATGTTAGCTACCTAAGCTAGGTCTTATTAAAAATAAAATCAGTTTGAAATATCAACTCAACAAATGTAGACGTTTGCTTCATTTGCAGCCTCTCTTACAGAAGCCAAATTGAGCGGTTCTTTCGATTCTATTTTAACCGGTTCCAACGAATATCTGCAAGACTTTCTAAATTACCAAAGAAGGGTTGCCCAATGACTTACCTTAGCTGAATTACAGGGCAATCGCAGAAGTTCTACTTCTCTTCGTCTGGTAAGGATCCTAGTTAGCAGTCTTCTCCTTGTTCAGGTGTATTAATTCCTCAGTTCTTGTTGCATTGTAGTGGGGCCACTGGGCATTTAAGTTCATTGTCCGGATGCAGTCGATCAGCTTATGGTGCCTTCCCTTCCCTCCCAATTGCCCTTATACACACCAATTTTAGATTCTTGTAATATAAAAAAACATTTCCTTAGAAACCATTTTAAGTTAGTTCTTGTAAAGCACTTCACAATGTATTTTCAGTTTCAGTTTTGTTTGTTTTTTTTTAAATTAAAGGCACTTAAATTCCATTTAGTTTGATAAATTAACATGCAAAGGCAAAACGCTCGGCAAGCAGACCCACGGCCTTCGCCCAACTCCGAGCTGGACAACAGCCGCAGGGTCAGCCTGCCCGAAGAGTTTCACCCTTAGGGTGGCTGGGAAACTCACTGAGCTTCACAGCTGTTAGTAGCACATGGACAACATTGATTCCAACAATTAAACTGCATCAGTAGTATCTGTGTTAAGGCACAACTATCTATCGATCTCGCTATCACTCGCTACAAGAATCGTATTCGCTTTCGCTCTTTTTGATCTTCGTCTTGATGCCTGGCGTTCCGGGTGTCGTTGTGGTGGGTGATGGTAGCGTATTATTGTTGTCGATCAGCGCCAGGGAGCACTGGCCACCGATGGGCTTGTGGTAGGTGCTGGCCGGACTGTCCACGCAATCGGAGGAGGTGCAGGCCCGCTCCTGTATGATGAGTTTCCACAGGCGCACCTCGATGCCAACGCTGCAAAATGGGAAAAGTATATACTGGAGGCACCTCTATGCCCAGTGTCCGTCTCACCGTAGGCCCAGCCTCATGAGGTCCAGCTTCTCCATGTTGTAGATAAAGTCCTCAAAGGTGAAACCTTCATTCAGGATGAGCGTCTTTGAGAACTCATCAATGTCCTGCTGGGTCAGCCACTGCTCCAACTGCTCGTCTACCTCGTGGAGACCAAAGTGGTGCTTGTTGAGCTGCTGCCTCCGAGGGTTGCCCGCCGAAGGCGGACGGACTCCCGAGATTCCGCCCACACTGGGACTCATTCTATGGCACTTCTTATTAAAGCCGTTGATGGTGCGTCTGTGCCGGGTGCATAGAAAGCTGGTTGCAATCCCTGAATGGGGCTATCACTAAGACCAAACTTACCTCAACCTCTTCCTGCCGCCCATGTAGATGTGGGCCAGCTCCTGGCTGATGTTGTGCAGGGCCCGCATGCTCTGGCGCTGCTGCTCAATCAGTTGCCGCTGCAGCTTCTGCTGATGATCCCGGATGTCGCGCAGAATGCGGACACACTCCACCGAAGTACTCAACGCATCCCCTCCCGACTCCGCTTGGATCAAGCCCACGCCTCCTCCTCCTGTGCTACTCGAGGGCAGCACCTTCTCCAGGCTCTGCTGCTGCTGCTGCTGCTTCTCCTGGCTGTCTGTGGAGCCCTGCTGCATCAGGCTCGTGTGCACGCTTTCGTCGTCGTTCCCCGACAGATCCTTGTCCGCCAGATTGGCGCCCAACTCGGGAGAGAAGATCGTAACCGCCGCCTGGACGGCCCTCTTGACAAGATTATCCAGAGCAAACATCCAATGCGGCTTGATGCAGTGCAGGCGCAGCACACAGACCACTGCGTCCTGGAAGGAGTACAGCGCCAGATGAAGGTGATCCAGGGCCACGGCGTCGTTGTTTAACTTCTGCTTCAGCTCATTGATGGTCGCCTCCAAGTGCTTCTCGTTCTCGTTCATAATGTAGTCCCGCAGGCCGCGGATCAGCACCTCCAGGTCGCTCTTTCGAATGGCAATCGAGTTCTGGTCGGCGTCCACCTTCTTAAGCCAAATGTCACAGATCTTGGACTCATCCAGCGCCAGCACCTTGGACAGCGTTGTCCTGCGCTGCGAGTCCTTCTTCAGTCGATAGAAGCCGTCAGTCTCACTCGTCTCACTGATACTCGTGCGCAGGGACGGCGTTTGGGGCTCGATCTCGGGCGAGAGCAGAAAGCCAGAGGAGTTGCGTCGCTCCAGCAGGAACTGGTTGCTGGGCAGCTCATCAATGTCCACGGAGGATGTGTGCGTGATGCTGCAAATGGCAAAGGTAAGCAGCAGCACTTTTTATGTAGAAGCTTCTAAAATCTTATTTAAAATCAATATTTATGGGGAATCGCTTGCTTGCTGCCCTCCTGACTTTCAAACCTAAGTGCGCCCTTGGCTTATCATTTAATAAGGCTGTTGATTGATAGCACCAATCAATATATATACCTAATGGCAATTACAAGCGATTTTCTAATCTTTTATAGGAAGGTATTGGTGTAGGTTAGCTGACAGCCAGGACAGACAGTTGAAATTATATCAGGTCTGCAGCCTAAAGCCTAAGTAGCTATGGCTGCCCACCCCTGTTGCTTTAGTTTTAACTTTAAGCAAGCAGTATGTAAATAAATAAATAAATATCAGGTCTGCGTTGCGGCTCCGGTTATTCTCTCTGAAACACCCGGATGCGTTTCTAATTGGTCTTGGCAGCCATACATACACCTGTATTCCGTATCTCCATGTGGGGGCAAGAATGGCTTGTAAATCCTTACTTTGTTAGCCAGGCTTAACCGGTTTTTGGCCTTTAGTAGCCAGGATAACGTTTTGGCTTTTCCTTCCAGAGCGCTTTTGGTGACCTTGGAGTGATTTGCAAAGGTCAGAAGAGAGTCCAGAGTCCCTCCCAGATACTTGTGTTCTCTCCTTTGTTCAAGGAGCTCGCCATGTAAAAATATTTCTGGTCAGGTATCCTTTTTAAGGGCGTGAGTTACCACTGCACATTTTCAGGGTTAAGCGAGATGTTCTAGCGGCAGGCCCAGCTTACGAAACACTTAATGTAAGGTTAAGGATGAGTGAGTATGAACCTGGCAATTATTTAGGAGGTTTCGAAGTCTTTAAGGATCAAGGTATTTTTCGCAAAAACAAAGAGTTTCCTGGCTTTCTCCTGAAGACATCTTCTAGCGATGCCTAGAAATCTGGTCCTTGCGCGGGATAGGGCGCGGCACGTACAGATAAGATGCTCCAAGGTTTCGATTGCCTCGGATTCATCAAGTTTTCTGCTGTTGCCATTGTCGGTGAGGCCTAGCAGTGACCTGTGAATATTCCCCCAGTCTGACATATTTCCGTGGTAGATGCAGTACGTATTGTCCGACCTTTTCATTGCGTTCTTTACACTTGATCTTCGAGATTTTGCAGGTTGTGGAGTTCCTCCACCTTCTATTAATTCGCACGTCAGCCCTTCTCTCTAACTCGCTTGGAAGCGTTTTTAAGGACACAAGCACGTTCTCCATCCTATCGTTTGCCAGCCCAACGCCTGCCTTTGCAAGATCGTCCGCCGACTCTTTACCATCGATGCCCTGGTGGCTTGGAACCCAGTAGATCCATACAGACTTTGTCGTGCTAAGGATATCTAGTGCCTCCTTGCTTGCCAGGTTCTAGAGTTCCTCCACCTAAGTTTCTGAATTTATATTAACAATACAATAAAAGAAAACTTACTCCAATTCCGGCGTCGTGGGCGTGTTGCAAGTGGTGTTGTAACTCAGCGGCGGCGTGGTTTTGTGGACCAAGCGATCGGCAGGCACAGAAATGCTGCGTCCAAACTCCGTGTTGATGGGCAAGGCAGGACGCAGCTTGCGTTGTTTGCTAATTAATTTGGAAATAAAATATAAAGAGCTGTCAAAGGGGAAATTACCAAGAAACCCACTCGGCCAGGAAGGGATCCTCAAGCAGTTGCGAGGCGGAAGGACGGTCCAGCACACTGATGGCGAAGCAGCGAAGGATAAAGTTTTTGGCGTTGGGCGACAGCTCCTCTGGGATGTTGGGGTGCTTCTTGTAGTAGCCCACCTTGAACATGGCCGCCTGGGCGCAGCCCAGCTCGATGAACGGCGGCTTCCCAGTGGCCATCTCCACATTGGTGCAGCCAAAGGACCAGATATCAGCGGCAGGACCATAGCCACGCACACCCTGGTCAATGACCTCCGGTGCCATGTACTGCAGCGTCCCAGTGAACGTTTCCGTCATGGGATTGATGCGGGCCAGCCGCTTGGAGGTGCCAAAGTCGGAGATCTTGACCACGCCACTGTACGTGTTGACCAGCACATTGTCGCCCTTGATGTCGCGATGCACAATGTCCTGCTCGTGCAGATACTTGAGCCCCTCGAGGATCTGCTTGGAGTAGAAGGCCATGGTGGACTCGTTGTCCTTGAGCGGACCCCACTTGGTCTCCAGCAGGTCGGACAGCGACCCGCCCGGCACCTGCTCCATGAAGATCTTGAAGAAGCCATCCTCCGAACGCGAGCCCAAATACCGAACGATGTTCCGGTGGCGCAGCTGCGAGTGCAGCTTGATCTCCTCGTGCAACGGCTGCACATCCTGGGAGTTCTTCTCGGGCACCTCCTTAATGGCAATTCGCACTTGGGTCTGCTTGTCACGGGCGGCATACACGGTGCCGTAGGTGCCCTTGCCCAGCACCATCTTGCGGTTCTGATCGTCGTAGTCGTACTCGTACTGAAAGGGGGTATTAGGGGGTAAGGTTTAGGAACTAACAAAGAAAGACCCACCTCGATCTGCGCCTCATCGTTGCTGAGATTGACAAAGACCACCTGATCGGCGGTCATTTCAAGGATCAGATCGTAGAACTTTTGCCGGCACTCGGTCGAGGGAAAGTAGATTTGAAAGTCATCCGAGTTGTGATGCACATACAGGTAGGCGCAGCGATCGTCGCGCTTGTACAGGCTCACCGACTTGATCTTGGAGGCCACGAACAGGAAGTCGTGCAGCCTCTTGCACGCATTCTTGGTGTGGGCCAAGCAAATGTTCACGATCTGTATGGACTTCTCGTCGGCATCCATGTTTATGGTTACATAACTGGGCATGTAGATCTTTTGCGGCTCGAGAATCTGGCAATTACAAAGATTTACGCTAGCAGAACGTTCAAATCTTCTTAAATCTTAAAAAAAAAAAATTGAGAAAGCTTTAGTCGAGAGTGCTCGACTGTGTGATACCCTGTACCCAGACGTTTGCGCTTCACACTAAAAGGCTACTTAAAATTTTACATACATTACAATATACATACATACATTGGCGCCATTATATCGCACGGCCAAGGCTCGAATGCGCCACCTGTCGGCCACAGCTTGCAACAGCAGTGCCTTAGGGCGGTGTGTTAAAACTCTAACCTTATTGCTAATATCTCCCATGTTTATCATCCGATATTACTGAAATTTTCAGGAAACGTCCGCTATATTTGATTCATTTATTGTATCTATTAACTTTAACCCGAAAATAACGAGTATAGCTTATTTTACGTTTTTTAAGATTTTTGAGGGCGGAAGTGGGCGTGGCCAAATTTTAAAACAAACTTGATCTGCGTGCAATAGATTCCGATGTTGTCACCAAATTTGGTAACTCTAGCTCTTATAGTCTCTAAGATCTGTTGTTTCACACGGACAGACAGACGGACATGGCTAAATCGACTCGACTGGTGACGCTGATCAAGAATATATATACTTTATAGCAGAGGTGTTCAATGCTATGGCACACGAGCACATTTGTTTTTGTATTGGCACTTAGCATACGGAGCGGCACACGCCAATTCCTCTTTGTGTTGCTCTGCGTATCGAGCCAAGCCAACAACAGTTCCATAGAACTTTTTCTTCTCCTCTTTGTGTTGCTGTGCGTATCGAGCCAAGCCAACAACAATTCCATTGCATTTTTTTTTTCCTCAACTCTCAATGCAAAGTGTTGTTGTCTTGTTATCGGCTCTGCACTGACACTTTTTTTGTTGCGTTTTTGATAGAATTTGATTTAAGTCTGATTTTAGTATGACCAACAATCATCTGAAGGCGTTATTAAAATTATCTACATCAAAAATAAATATAAATATTGATACTTTTCTAAATCAACTTTAATTTTTTATATAAAATAACCAAATAAAGAAACCAAAATTATTATTTTCTTTAATTAAAAATTTCTTTTTCTCTCAGTGTTAATTTTGATGCAATAAAACGGCGTCGATACATGTGTGCGTGTGTATTATTTTGCTTGTGTTGGTAAGGGCACTGCCGTAAGGCAATTTTGAGCACCCCTGTTCTAGATAGACACTCACCAGTATGGGAAACCGAATGCTGTTCTTCACCTCCTCCGTGTTGGTGGCCTCCAGGAAGAAGTCCATCCAGAACTGAAAGACCTGCTCCTCGATGGCGGGCAGGCGTTCCTCGGGCTGCTTGCGAAAGCGATGGATCAGCGATATGTTGCCAATGGTGGACTTGAGGTACCAGTTTGGAGGCTTCAGCTTGAACATGCACTCGGCCGCCTGAATGGCCTTGGCATAGTCCTTGGCCAACACGGAGATCTCGAAGAAGGTGGCCACGTCCCAGTACTCGCTCAGCGAGGACAGGCTTCCCTTCTTGCCAATCAGATTGTTCAGGGTCATGCCAATGTGCTGCAGCTCCTCGGTGTTGCTGAACTCCTTGCCCTCGATCACCAGCAGCGTGGCGAGGTTGATGCCCGCATACTCGTTCGGCTGCACCTCGAAGCTCTGGCGATACCACTTGATGGCCTGCGCCAGGCTAGTGGCGTCCGTGTAGTCCGACTCCACAAAGATGTCCTTGTAGATGCGTCCGCACAGGCACAGCATGTCCGGGAAGTGGTTCTCCTTCTTTTCCAGCGCTTTTAGCGACGATTCCAGAGCCTTCTCCCGGTCGCCCTTCCGATTCCGCCGATTGAGGGCGAAGGCGTACAGGAAACTCATGTTGCCCGTCTCCACATACTTGCGGGTGTTGGGGATGTTCTTCAGGTCGTTGACCAGCCGCACCATGGCATCGTAGTCCTGCACATCCCTCAGGGAGCACATAAAGCTGTGCACCACCTCCCCGGACAGGACATGCGGATCATCCAGCCGCTTCCGCATCTCGTGGAGTATGCTCTGCAGCTTGGCCCCGTTGGTGGCATATGTATCCCGCGCCGTTCGCATGTCGCTGAGAAATTTCTCACGCATGTGTGCTCTGTGGAAAAGGAAAAATAAATATAAATTATTAAGAAAAGGGGCTGGCTCTCACTTGGATTGGATCTCCACATCCTGCAGCTTCCTCTTGAGCCGCCACTGTAGCGTGGGCACTCGTCCCTCGGCCGAGGGCTCCTTGTTGTTGTTGTTGTTGACCTGGTTGGTCAGATGGCAGGAATTGCTCTCGGCGTTCAATTTGTAGCTGAGGAACAAGTAGTTGGCACAGGAGAGCTGCAACGAAGAGGGGGGTTAACCTTATATAGATGTAGATCAGCGTGACCGTTTATGGTATTTTTTACAATGTAAAAAACGCTAAAAATTTAATTTTATTTAGTTCGGCCCCATGCTAGTAATAAAATTAAATAAAATTCTGAACAAAATAGTTCGTATATGGACAACGAGAGCGTTATTTACATTGTAAATAATACCATAAACGGTCACGCTGATGTACACTCTCATGTGTGCTCACTTTTACGACCGCCACTGTGTGAATGCAGGCCCACACACACTGTTAAAGTGCCTACATGTGTGTGCGTGCGTGCCTCTTTGAGTGTTTGCGTGGGCGCGCTCGCATTTGTTATTGTTATTGTTGGAGCCTTCGCTTTTGTTGTTTTATTGCCGCGGCCAAAACAAAAATAACGAAAGCGTTTCGGCGGAAATAGAAAGATCAGCGGCGGCAACAACAACAACAACAACAGCGGGAGTCACGACTTGGCTGCCGTAGCAAACACACACACACCTCGCTGGCGCTGGGCATTTATCTTATCGGAAACCGAACGCCGATCACGCCTTAAGATGTTTGCGGATCTCCCAGTAGCGGGCATCGGACGGACACACCTGGGACAGGGACAGGTAAATAACGGGTGTACCTTTAGACTGAGTGTCTGCTTGGACTCCACATCGTTGTAGATGATGATGTTCTCCTTCATCCCAAAGCTCTCCCGGACGCCATAGTGGTAGGACAGCGGTCGCTGCTGCGTGAGGATGCTCAGATCGATGACGGCCACATCTGCGTTGTAGAAGGTCTCCAGCACATTTGTCTCCCCAAAGTCCAGGCGCTCGAACTGCAACGGAAGTTGGGGGGGGGGGTTGGAATTCAGGATTTCAGATAGCAGATCCCGCATCGATATATGGAATGCCAAAATTGTATAACCACCCTCGCACCTGGACCCGCTGAAAATTGGCCCCCGCCGACTGAACCGCCTGCTTGATCTCCTCCAGCGCGCAGATGCGGTCCTCCAAATGATCGCCCACGGCGGTATCGATTACACACACTACATCCATAGCTATTCCGCTGCGATTCGAGCCGATTCGATTCGATTCGATCTGCCTGCAGCTATTCCTGGCACTCTGCTCGCTTAGCACTGTTTTTGGACGGCTTTCGCGCACTTAGCGCACTTTCTGACCCGCGAACGCGCGCACCTCAGTGGTAAACAGAGTCATTACAACATACTTGTTGCAATTGCATCGCGATAATTGCCGCGGAACGTAAAATTATCAATAAATAAGGAAATCTAGAAATGAAATGCGCTGGAGAGCGCCAGTGTGACCAGCGCAGGGTCGTTTAAGTACACCAAAAGCTGCGGAGAATATACTAATGCAAGCCAGAAATATACCACAATTGCGCTATTTGAAAAATTGTATTTTTAAGTTCGGACCGTTATATCTTAAAATCGTTAAAAATCTATAATTTTCAATATTAAATATCTTTACGGTTAATATTAAGTGATTAGTTCAAACAAACATTTATTTAAGTTTTATATTTCTATTTTCGGCGCTAAAAAAGACAAGATTTTATATAAAAACTTTGTTAGCAAATTAATAAACATTACTTATAAAACTTTTCGCTTAATTTTAGGTAAAATCTGGTTCTTAACTAGCATACTCCTTCAGAATGGATCCCGCGATGACCAGCCTCTGGATTTCAGAGGTGCCCTCGTAGATCTCCGTGATGCGAGCGTCCCGGTAATGCCTTTCGGCAGCCATGTCTGTCACGTAGCCCATTCCGCCCAGAATCTGGATGCACTGGTGGGAGCACATGGTGGCCGCTTCGGAGGCAGCCAGTTTAGCCATAGCGGCCTCCTTGGTGTATGGCTGCTTGTTATCCTTCAGCCAGGCAGCGCGCCACGTGAGGAGGCGGGCCGACTCCATGGCCAACGACATGTCTGCTATCTTCTGCTGAATCGATTGCAGCTTGGAGATGGGCTTTCCAAAGGCCTGTCGCTTCTGGGCGTAGTCCACGGCGAGTTCCAAGGCTGCCTGTCCAATGCCCAGCGCCTGACCGGCGATTCCTATCCGCCCGGCGTCCAAGGTCTGCATGGCAATCTTGAAACCGAAGCCGGGCTCGCCCAGCATGCTCTCCTTGGGCACCGCGCAGTCCTCGAATATAAGCTGGCAGGTAGAAGATCCCCGGATTCCTAGCTTATCCTCTTTCTTACCCAAAGAGAAGCCTTTGGTACTCTTGGGAACTATAAAGGCGGAGATGCCCTTGTGCTTCAGCTGCTTGTTGGTGGTGGCGAATACGATGGCTGCCTCAGCCTCAAAGGCGTTTGTAATCCAGGCTTTGGTTCCGTTCAGCACGAAGTGGTCGCCCTTGTCGGTGGCTATTGTTGATGCAGCCCCGGCATCGGATCCGTTTCCAGGCTCCGACAGGGCAAAGCAACCTACGCGCTCTCCGGTTGTATAGGGTGTGATGTAAGCTTCCTTCTGGGCGGCGTTTCCAAACGAAAGCAGTGGTCCCAGGTACAGGGAGTTGTTCACCGACATGATGACGCCGGCGGAGGCACAACCGCGAGAGATCTCCTCCATAGCGATGGCATAGGCCAAATAATCCAGGCCAGTGCCACCTGTTGATTAGGAATACGACAATAAATGGACTGCCTTGGTAGGGCAAAACGTTACTTACCCAACTCCTCGGGTATCGCCACTGCCATTACACCCAGCTCCCCCATCTGGCGTATTTGCTTCTCCGGATACAGATGTTCCCGGTCGAATTTTGCGGCATTCCCACTCAGCTCACAGTTGGCAAAGTCCCGGCAGGTCTTCTGGAGCATCTGATGGGTGTCCGGCAGCGCCGAAAGGGATGCAATCTGGCGTACATTTAACGATCTGCGGGCTGAACACAACACCAATATCAGTGCCAGGGATCTTGCATATAAATATTATTTTTATGGCTGCGGGGATCAAAGTCCACTGGTGCCTTTGTCTTACCAATATTCAGCGAGCGGGCAAGCACGGACTGCATGGTGAAGTTTAATTTGTTACTACTAATAAAATTGCTTAGATATATTGCATAAAAGACGGATAAAATCGAGTGTAAAATATAGTTGCTATAAAAGAATATTAAAAGTGTATAGTATGACCAGATGTGGTCACCGGCAGTGTAACAAGTGGTTAGGGGTACTCGTTAATTTGTGAATTACTATCTTTAAAGAGAGTATTATCATCATAATTAATAATTACTTGAAGGGGTTTGAATAAATTATAAAAAAGATTTCTTTTTAAAGTTATTTAAATATTATTGCAGACCGCTAAAATACCCCGATGAAAATACTAGATGAGAGCTACGATACCTGCGGGCACACTGCGGCTCATTTGCAGGCATCAACAATTGGGTTTTGTTTTGGTTTTTATTTTCAACTGCGCAACAGGATTCCGGTGGCAGGAGAGATAAAATGTCGCAGATGGATTCCCCCGATTATATTTACGAACCTAAAGCGGAATGTGAGTACCAGCGGAATCCAGAATGTCAGAATATCGAATGCTTTGGTCATTCTAGTTATTGAGATCGAACCGCTCGAGGATGGGGAGGAGGGACCGCCGTTGAAGATCAAACGGCTGATGTGCAATATCAATGGCTGCACATATCAGACCGACAGAAGAAGGGATATGCGCCGACATAAGCGGTCTCAGAAACACTTGGACAACGAATATAGTTCGGACTCTGGGTCAGACTTTGATAGGCCGCCATTCTCATGCAAACTCTGCGATTACACGACTGCCAAGAAGTTCTGCTTCGTGCGGCACGTCAAATCGGTGCGCCATTTACGGAAGGAGCAGGCGGCTGAAGAGGAGCAGGAGCAAGCGGAGAAGGCAGGACCTCCGGAGGTGGAGCAGCATCTGGAAGCTCTGGAGCCAGCGGAAGCAGCGCTGCCTACTTGGGAAACAGCACAATATGAGGATAACATCTTATTTACCTGCGTGCCCTGCGATTACAGCACCACGCAGAGGTTGCACATGGCGCGCCACAACGAGACTCTTACTCACCTGGTGAACATGCAGAACACGGTCAATGAGGGCCAGTTTATAGAGCTCGGGCCACCAGAGGAAGATGAAGTGCCAGGCGTTAAGATCGAGGAGCTCGCGCCAATCCTGGATATTGACGCGGAACACGCCAAGTTCCTCTCCACCGAAGGAGGGACGTTCGAGTGCACAGCCTGTGAATACAAAACCGCCAGAAGATTCTGCTTCGTCCGCCATGTTCAGTCTAAGAAGCACGTGGCCACTTTGCAGGAGCTGGAGGAGGGTGAGGCCATTCTCCAAGAGAATCTGGACGACATCATAGAGTATGCGCCTGCGGAAGAGCCAATCTCTCAAGAGATTCTGTACCTGCCCACCGACGATGATAATGTGGAGGGCGCTTACTACATAATCATGGGCAACGATTAGATATTGGATCCAATTTAATGGATTTTATTTTTGATATTTGTATAAAACCAAAAATACAAGTTGTTAAAACTATGAAGCTCAAATTACTGTATTTTGAGGCACCTTAAGAAATTTTTTGTATAGTATTATAATCTTTGCATACAAATAATAGTTATAAAACCTGAAAAATTTGGTGTTTTTTAGTTAAAGGGAAGTTTATTAGGAAAGAAATGGACTATTAATGGGAAAACAGTCCACGGATGAATGAGCTTTAAACTTTATAAGATGCTGGGAACATTTGCTTTTGCTATAATTTCAAATTTATACATTTTAACAAAATAAAAGGTAATATTTTTAAGTCTCATTTCTCTTAAGTCCCCTACTTATAAATCCAACACTCTAATTTGAAAATAATCCCTAATCTCGCACTACACGTTCGTGCACGAATACTTTCCAGTGTGACTGTGTATCTGCCAAATGTGCCTTTTTGACAGCCCGCTTTCATCTCTGCGCAGATTCGACGCGCACGCACTGGAACTTGTTTAACGTTTTTATGTTTTTCTCTGCACAAATTTTGTAAATTCAGCACACAAAAAATAGGAAAACGCATTTTTTTTATTTTCAATCCGTACGCCAAGTCCCGTGGCAGCGAGAGAGAGAGAAAGGAGGAGAGACGGCCAGCACAAACATAAAACATCGCAATAGGAAGTCTCGTTTGTTGTCTTATTGATTTGCCGTCACTTTTGGAGTTTTTAGTTTTTCCTTCGCACTCTGTTTTCCGCATCCGTCGCATCCACACAGCCCGCTGCGTCCGCACCCCCAAAGGTAATAACAGAGAATATAAACAATAAACAAGTGGAGGCAGGCAGAGCGGAGGAGAGAGAGAGCCCCAAGTGATAACGGAGCGGAGCACCAGTAGCCCCAAGAGAGGAGCAGGAGTAGCTCTCCCGCTCTTAAAGAACTGTCGTGCGCTGGTGTGGGTGTCGCTCCCCTCGCATCGTTTATCTGCGGCCTGCTCTCGCTCCCTCTCCGGCGATCTCTTGATTAGAGAGAGGGAAATAGAGAACAGGGTGCTGCCCCGGCGCCTATAAAAGGGCCAGTCGCACCTGGCGATCGCCATTGATTTACCGCGAGAAGCTGCCGACTTATCCACGCCAGGTGGAAAGCTACCGTGAGTCGTCGGCTGGGAGGATTTTCCCATTACTAAGAGCTGCCTCGTGTGGAAAAGTGATTAATAAAAAAAAAAGAAAAAGAGCCAAAAAGGATTTAATAAACCTATAATCAAAATGTGACATCATTTGCTAAGACAAGCACTGTCATCGTGATCAGATCTTAAATTTTGATTTTGTTTTCAAAAGTTTAAACTTTGAACTTGAAAATTAAAAAGCTTTTAAAGACAGTGTCTTACTTTCCAAGTGTTTTTTGACCCGTATTCCAATTTTTAAACTCGTCAACCTGTGAGACTGCAGTCCAATAATTTTCAGTAATCCCCTGGAAATTCGTGTGCATCAATTTGATTTCAAACAAATAATAAAAAGCTTATATAGGCCATGTTTACCACGTAGCTTTTATCGCGCCAAACGAAAACAAACCACTAATAAAAATAGCTGAAATAGTAAAAGAAACAAATTCACGGCGTCATCATGCGTCCACAATCTCTATATAATCGACACATGAGCCGGGAACCATGTGGGAATGGAACAAATAAATCACTTAACTAATTTATTATCTGTAATATGGCATTATCCTTTTACAGCGTAGCCGGCACCCCGATACAGACCCGACCAATGTCCTAGGAAATCGATAGAGTTAGTACAAATACGACCAAAATGCAGTCAATGAAAGCCGATGAGCTGCCGGAGAATCCGCGCGAGACGTCGAACATCTTCTCATCCTTGATGTTCTGGTGAGTTTCTATCTTAATTCGATTTTGGAATATTATTTTTCTAACTTGTATCCTTCCCATAACCATTAGCTTCGCCATGCCCACATTCTTTAAGGGACGCAAGAAGACCCTGGACGAGAGTGATTTATATAAGGCCCTGCAGGAGCACAAATCAGGTGAGTCTCGGCCTGGACTGGGCTTTATTGTTCCCCCCTAAAAAAGATCTGTGAGTAATGGCTCTTTAGTGCGAAAGCACCTTTCGGTGGGCGGGCATGCTTTGCATAATAAGTGGGCTGGGATCTGGGGCCCAAGATAATTTATGGCCATATCTGCTGGCCAGTCGGTAATCAAATTAATTGAATTATTAAATGGAAATCGCTAAGCTAGTTCCTCCGATAAGTTCGTTTGGTTTCAAGGAGTTTGGCCTTATCAGCACGTAACCGAGATTAAGCCGTACGTGACGTCATGGGGCCGTAGACTTAACGAGATGGAGAGGACGGACGGGGATAGCTGGATAGCTGCAGGTGACTAATAGGTGGGCCACGTCCTCGAGTTTCGTTTTCACTGCCCTTTGTCCACGGCTTAAGTGGGCTCTGAAGATGGGCATTAGTCGCGTGTGAGATCCCAGGTGTCCGCGAACCGTCCCGGTTGCTTCCTTGCCCCGACTACGGCTGGCTGTAATTTATATAATCAGCAAAGCGGCATATTTACCACACTATCTGTAGCATTCAGACACTCCCCAAATGAAGTGGCCGAGAGACACTTCAAGGCACCCCGACCATTGCGATTAGATACGGCTTAGCATGCGCCTCCGCCTCCGCCTCTGGTGACCGACGCGGTCCGAGCTTCGCAGGATCAGCGGGCATTGAAGAGCTTTCCTCTTCTGTAAGGGGGAAGTTGCGATTAGATTTCCCCGCATATCACGTCTGGCTTATGGCTATATGGCATTGTTTGCCCGCCTTACAACCCCTCTTTCATTGAGATCTTTAAACGGAACTATAATCCGGAAGATAAGATTGCCCTTGGATACGCACATTCTGCACCATCATTCATGGAATTATACGGCGATGATATCCAATCTGGCACTTTTAGACCTTTGATTTCCCCATTCAAATCTTTGACAACCTTGATATCTTTGACAGCGTCCGCTTGCCGCAATTAATTGAATTTACTGCCGAATATAATTGATAACGCCTTTCTCTACACCCCCGATATATGTGCCATTAGCTATCTCAGGCTTATTTACTTATAGACTTATAATAAATGGCCACCTAGCGATACTGTATTGAGTGGTTCGAGCCATAGAACTTATGCAATGCAAACAATAATGGCACGGACATCATATCTGGGCAAATATTTATATATATTTCATAGATACATTAGAGCAAACAATGGCGTACGAGGAGCCTAAGCTTTTGTTTCAGTTCCTAATAGGTGTGCTATCTAAGCCCTCAAGGCTTTAGTGCGGAAGTGCCGGAATCCATCGCCCCCGTATGTGGAGGTAAAGGGGAATCTCCCCGTCGATAAGATCGATTGGAGTAATTGCAGCTGGCAGCTGACCGGGGGGATTTGCCTTTGTTGCCAGCCATAATTCACGGTCGAACCAAAGCACTCTCCCATTGACAATGCGCTGGATTTATGGCCCATGCTTACGCCTGCAATGATATAGCAATTGACTTTAGTCCTCAGTTACAGTAGCGCAGTCTTCTATATAGCCGCACTAGTGAATTTCCGCACATGACGCATATGACAGTAAGAATCCTTGGTGGTTTTCTAATTATATGATCAGGAACCGAGATGAAACATTAGTTAAATTTTGTCAAAAAATATTTTTTTTATCAATTAAGTACTATAATTTTTACCAGAACTCGTAAGAGAGGGTCCCGTTTCACTCCAAGTCCGCAATATACCGGTTTCCCTGGGATTTGATTAAAAACGCGACTTCTCTCTTGTGCCTTATCTGTGTCTCGCTCTCTTTTTCCACGCTTTGCCTGCAATGTGCAAGCAATAGTAATCGAGAGAGTTTCCTTTTAGCTTCCGCTTAGCTCTCTGAAAGAGCTTAGCATTTTTTCATTAATATAATTATAATAATAATATAATTATAATATAAACCGGCACTACTACAAGAGAGTCGGGTCTTTAAAGTTTATTTTCGTGTAGGAGCGGAACCAAATGATTCTTTATTATTTTCTTTGTTATTATTATTTCTTTATTTTTAAATCAATCACTTGAAACAGACATTGAAAAAAAAACTGAACCAACACTATAATTTTTTAAATTATTATTTTTGACCAAACTATCCATTTCCCCTGAAATTTTAAAATATTGATTATGATTGATATGAGTATTTTTCATTGATTAGTATTTTTGATCAACAAAAATAAAAACCACATATAATGATTATTAACAATATTTACTCTTTTACGCAAAAATAAAGATTACTTATAATCTGTTATGAAAGTACTCAAAATTAATCATTATCAGTTATGAAAATCATTAATATCAATATGTAATCATTATCATACGATTTTTAAAATAAAACTTATAATGATTACTGTCCCAGATTCTTACCAAACCAATGACGAAAAGATGACTACCATAAAATAGATAAAAGTCTTTTTAATGACTTTAAAGATTATTTTAGGAGCGGAACCAAATGTTTCTTATTTTATTATTTTCTTTATTATTATTATTTCTTTATTGTTAAATCAAAAACTTGGAATAGACATTGAAAAAAATAAACTGCACCAAAATTATTATTTTTGACCAAAGTATCCATTTTTGCTACGATTTTTAATTTTCTAATTGATTATGATTGATATGAGTATTTTTAAGTGATTTAATAAGACATAATTATTATTTTTAAACAACAAAAAAAACCACATATGTTGATTATTATGGACTTTTATTCTTTTACGCAAAAGTAATGATTTCCTATAATCTGTTAGAAAATTACTCCACAATAATCATAATCATTATCATACGATTTTTAAAGTAAAACTTATAATGATTACTGTCCCTTATTCTTACCAAACTGATGACGAAAAGATGTCTATCATCAAACAGATAACAGTTTTTTTTATGGCTTTAACGCTGAATCTTCACAAAAATTTAGGGGGTTTATGATATGATAAGAGGGTCATTTCACAGTCAATTGAATAGATGATACGATTAAGAAGTAGAACACGATATCTGTGCTTGTAACTGAATATATTTTTGGGCTGGAGCATCTCCAATTACGAATCCTGATGAAATAACTTAGGAATAATATTTAATTTATCATTTTTATATATGAACTTATATAATAGGAATTAAATTAATTGCACCCGGAAATGCATTATAATTAATCTCACATGAACGAACCTTGTTGAGCGTTCGCACAATTGAACTCTATTCCTGGCTGTGTTTGCTTTGGAAGCATCTTCAAACGCGAAGAATCTTGGCATCGCATACCCTGGCGATGCCTGCCAGACCTTGTTGTTCCATCAGCCATAATTTATGGCCCGCACAGAGGCTGGGTGCACTTTGTTGATATCTCAATCTCCACGCTTCTTCTTTTCAGATCACCTGGGCAGCAAGCTGAGCGCGGCGTGGGAGAAGGAGGTGGAGAAGAAGCGCAAGAAGAAGAAGACGCCCAGCCTGCTGAAGGCCTCGATGAACGTGTTCGGCTGGCGCCTGGCCACCCTAGGCCTGGTGCTCTTCATCTTGGAGATCGGTTTCCGGTAAGCTGCCTGGCCTGGCCCCGCCCACTGGCAGATTTCTGGATGATTTATTCATTTATTATCCCTATTCCAGTGTTACCCAGCCGCTGTTCCTGGGCCGCCTGGTGGCCTACTATGCGGACACGAGCAACCAAGAGGGCGACAACCAGACGAAGGCCTATCTCTACGCCATGGGCGTGATCTTGACCAGCGCCTTCAACGTGCTCTTCATGCATCCCTACATGCTGGGCATGTTCCACGTCGGCATGAAGGCCAGAATTGCCATGACAAGTGAGTTTCGAGTTGGAGCAGGGAATGGTTCTTTATTGTGACACATGAGTAATGATCGCCCCTGCAGGCATGATATATCGGAAGGCGCTGCGCTTGAGCCGAACGGCACTGGGCGACACCACCATCGGCCAGGTGGTCAATCTCATCTCGAACGATGTGGGCCGGCTGGATGTCTCCGTCATCCACATGAATTATTTATGGCTGGGCCCCGTGGAGATTGGCATTATCACATATCTCATGTACAGAGAGGTAGGTTTATCTATCCAAGCTGTTTACCACTTATAACAAGAGCAAGAGCAAAGCTTCCTGAACTCGAGTCATCATATTGTTATTACTTAGACTTATAGACTGTTGATCTAATAATAATCCAGAGAATCTAATAATTAAACTTTAGATATCTTAGAGAAACTTAACCAAAAAAAAAATCGAAGAGTTCTAGTTTTATACGCGTTGTCATTGGGTTGTGAGTTTGAGCCCTGGTTAGGAAAATTGTTTAAGTTTATGTTTTCTTGTGTTTATTTGTCGTTCAGATCGTCCTTAATAATATAAAATTCGGTTAAAGCCAACCATAGATAATAAAGAAAGTGTCGTAACGAAATAAGTAAAAGCAAGCATATAGTATTTTTTAAATATACTGGCAAAAAGTGGTATTTTATACAGTATAGTATAAAATCTATACTTTTTGCTTACCAGCGTTGTATAGAGGTTATGCTAAATAGTATAGAATTTATATTGATGGTTGTTTAAACAGTATAGAATTAATACAAAATAGTATCAAATGAATACTATGGCTCTGCCTGTATAGAATATAACTTATACTAAATAGTATAAAAACATAGTAAAGAAAGTATACTAGGAAGTATAACTTTTATACTCTGTGGTATAAAATTGATAACGCCAAAAGTATAATTTGTATACTTTCGAAAGTATAAAATGAATAAACATCTTATTAAAGTATTTTTAATACTCGAAAGTATATAATTCATGTAGCAATAGTATAGATTATATGCGAATTTTTAATTTTTGGTGTGGCTATAATAGTTTACCCTTCGTCTTCCCCTTACAGATTGGCATCTCCGCCTTCTTCGGCGTGGCCGTGATGTTGCTGTTTATTCCCCTGCAAGCGTATCTGGGCAAGAAGACCTCAGTGCTCCGACTAAAGACCGCCTTGAGAACGGACGAGCGAGTGCGCATGATGAACGAGATCATCTCGGGCATCCAGGTGATCAAGATGTACGCCTGGGAGATCCCGTTCAGCAAGATGATCAACTACGTGCGCACCAAGGAGATGAATGCCATCCGAAATGTGAACTACATCCGCGGCACGCTGCAGAGCTTCATCATGTTTGTGACGAGGATCTCGGTGTTTGTGAGCCTGGTGGGATTCGTGCTGCTGGGCAAGCTGCTGACCGCCGAGAAGGCCTTCGTGATCACCGCCTACTACAATATCCTGCGCAACACCATGACCGTCTACTTTCCCATGGGCATCTCGCAGTTCGCGGAGCTCTTGGTCTCGATCAAGCGTATCCAGACCTTCATGCTGCACGAGGAGACCAAGGTGCGGGACAAGTCCGAGGATCTGGACGAGCAGAAGCTGGGCAAGACGGGCCTGATTGCCGAGCCAGCCGTGGCCCAGGCCACTGGAGTCCTGAAGCCCAACAGCCGGCGCAGCAGCGCAGCGGAGCATAGCATCAACATCAGCAAACTGAAGGCCAAGTGGGATCAGAAGAGCACCGACTACACCCTGGACAACATCTCGCTGAAGTTCAAGCCACGCCAACTGGTCGCGGTCATTGGCCCGGTGGGCTCCGGCAAATCCAGCCTGATTCAGGCCGTGTTGGGTGAACTGAATCCGAACTCCGGGTCGGTGAATGTCAACGGCACTCTCTCCTACGCCTCCCAGGAGCCGTGGCTCTTCACCGGCACCGTGCGCCAGAACATTCTCTTCGGCCTGCCCATGGACAAGCACCGCTACCGCACCGTGGTGAAGAAGTGCGCCTTGGAGCGGGACTTCGAGCTGCTGCCGTATGCGGACAAGACCATTGTGGGTGAGCGCGGGGCCTCGCTCTCCGGCGGCCAGAAGGCGCGCATTAGCTTGGCCCGAGCTGTGTACCGGAAGGCGGATATCTACCTGCTGGACGATCCCCTCAGTGCCGTGGACACGCATGTGGGTCGCCACCTGTTCGACCAGTGCATGCGGGGATTCCTGCGGGAGGAGATCGTGCTGCTGGTGACCCACCAACTGCAGTTCCTGGAGCAGGCCGATGTCATTGTGATCATGGACAAGGGCAAGATCAGCGCCATGGGCACCTACGAGTCCATGTGCAAGAGCGGCCTGGACTTTGCCCAGATGCTGACGGATCCCAGCAAGAAGGACGAGGGTGCCGGCGATGCGCCGGACAAGAAGAGCCTCTCCCGGCAGAATAGCAAGCTGCGGGACCGACACGGCAGCATCTCCTCCATGGAGTCCACCGCCGAGTCATTGGCACAAGAGTCGCCCATGCAGACGCAGGAGGCTCGCGTGGAGGGACGCATCGGAATGAAGCTCTACAAGAAGTACTTTGGGGCCAATGGCTACGGACTGTTTATTGTGTTTGCCTTCTTCTGTATCGGTGCCCAGGTCCTGGCCTCTGGCGGAGATATCTTCCTCTCATATTGGTGAGTTTACTTTTTATCCCTTTATAAACCAGCTTAGCTGACCCTTCAACTCCTTATCCCAGGGTCAACAAGAACGGCGAAGCTGAGCGTGACACCTTTATGGCCCGATTGCGACGCGCCTTCCCCGAAACCCGCATCAACGCAGACACGGACCCCGTGGACATCTACTATTTCACCGGCATCAACGTTTCCGTAATCGTCTTCTCCCTGGTCCGGAGCATGCTCTTCTTCTACCTGGCCATGCGCAGCTCCACAACCTTGCACAACACCATGTTCCAGGGCGTGACCCGGGCAGCCATGCACTTCTTCAACACCAATCCTTCGGGACGTATCCTGAACCGCTTCTCGAAGGATTTGGGACAAGTGGACGAGATCCTTCCCTCCGTGATGATGGACGTGATGCAGATCTTCCTCGCCATCGTCGGCATCGTGGTCGTCCTGTGCATCGTCAACGTCTGGTACATCCTGGCCACTGTCTTCCTGGTCATCATCTTCTACATACTGCGAGTCTTCTACCTGAACACGTCCCGAGATGTTAAGCGCCTCGAAGCTGTCAGTAAGTAAAAATCATTTAATTTATAATAGTAATAATAATAATACCAAGCTGGCTGTTAAGAAACTAAAATTATGAAAGTGATATAACTATAATGATCTAAACCAGGGTCGGTCACCGATTTCCAAGCTCGAAGCATTTCAACAAAGCAGAAGGAAACCAGTACGCATCGGCCTGTGTGTTTTGGTTTTCTAAACTTTAGCTTGCGATATTTATCCGCGACATGTAGATTTTGCTTTTATTCTTCTGATCATGGCTTGTTCTGCACCAAAAAGAAAATGTTTATAGAAACCTTACTGTTTGTTCATAAATTCTATACTCTTGAGTATTCAAAATTTCTTAATAAGATGCTTAAAATTTGTATGTACATATAGCTACGTACTCAGATAGTCGAAAAGTGTATCTAAGCAGTGAGTCAAAACGAGAGGACAATAGTCACCCTCTTGCTCTCTCGCACTGCTCACGAACACTTTTCTTCGGTCTGAGTACTAGGTAGTATACTACGAAAGTATAAAAACTATACTAATCTGCACCAAGCCTAACACGACAAACACTAAATTCCAGCTAACGCGATATATTATCGAACTTTCGATGTAAGTTCGTAAAAAAATAAAACTCGAAAATACGCAATGGAACCTATAGAGTATAAAAACTATACTCATAAATATACATTTGATATTCTGCAGTATTAATTCTATACTAAACTGGGTATACTACTTGAGTATATTTCAAAGACAACGGGTAGAAAGGATAAACTTTCTGTTTTTTTTTTTTTGTGTAGATTTTGTTTTTGTTCTTTAGATCACGGCTTTTTCTACGAATAATTCTCAGATACTTTTTCGCGGAAATCAACACTTGAATGTATAAAAGAAAGAACTCTAAGAACTGCAAGAGCCACTATGCTCCCTTTCTGTCTCATGATGCCCACCTCTGATATTAGAAGACAGTTGCATTAATCTATACTAAAGTATGTTTACATATTATTCAATCAATCATCAAAATCAAAGCAAGTTTCTCATCGATTTACATAGTAGTTTCTGTAGTTTAGGTATTATAAATTTCTGATATGCTTAGAGGAACAAGTTAGGTAATTAAATTAAGTTTTTTGTAGTTTTCAAGGAGATATTTCGATTATATTCAACTAAATTATTTCTAAACATTTAGTGGTTTTCAAAGAGATTATATGCAACTGAATTATTTCTAATCGATTAGCATTTACATTATTATTTTCTATTATTTACCCGAATCTAATTATTTTTACCCCCTCCACAGCGCGATCCCCCATTTACTCGCACTTGAGTGCCTCCCTTAACGGCCTGGCTACCATCCGAGCATTTGGAGCGCAAAAGGAACTGATTGCGGAGTTCGATAACTACCAGGACATGCACAGCTCCGGCTACTACATGTTCCTGGCCACGAGCCGAGCCTTCGGATACTGGCTGGACTGTGTGTGCGTCCTCTACATTGCCGTAATCACGCTGAGCTTCTTCCTGTTCTCCCCTGAAAACGGGGGAGATGTGGGTTTGGCTATCACCCAGGCAATGGGCATGACCGGCATGGTGCAGTGGGGCATGCGACAGTCGGCAGAGCTGGAGAACACAATGACGGCGGTGGAGCGTGTGGTGGAGTACGAGGATCTGGAGCCGGAGGGTGACTTTGAGTCGCAGCCGAAGAAGAAGCCGCCCAAGGACTGGCCAGAGGATGGAAAGATCGTCTTCGATGACCTGTCGCTGAAGTACTTCCCCGACAAGGCGGCCGACTACGTGCTCCGATCCCTGAACATTGCCATCGAGGGCTGCGAGAAGGTGGGCATCGTGGGACGCACTGGTGCCGGCAAATCCTCCCTGATTAACGCTCTATTCCGGCTGTCCTACAACGAGGGCGCCATCCTCATCGATAGGCGCGACACCAACGATCTGGGACTGCACGATCTGCGCAGCAAGATCTCCATTATTCCCCAGGAGCCGGTGCTCTTCTCGGGCACCATGCGCTACAACCTGGATCCCTTCGACGAGTACAGCGACGCCAAGCTGTGGGAATCCCTGGAGGAGGTGAAACTGAAGGAAGTGGTGGCCGATCTGCCCAGTGGCTTGCAGAGCAAGATTTCCGAGGGCGGCACCAACTTCAGCGTGGGCCAGCGCCAGCTGGTCTGCCTGGCTAGGGCCATACTCCGCGAGAATCGCATCCTGGTGATGGACGAGGCCACGGCCAACGTGGACCCGCAAACGGATGCTCTCATCCAGACGACGATTAGGAACAAGTTCAAGGACTGCACAGTGCTCACCATAGCCCATCGCCTGCACACGGTAATGGATTCGGACAAGGTCTTGGTCATGGATGCCGGCCGGGCGGTGGAGTTTGGCTCACCGTTCGAGCTGCTCACAACCAGCGAGAAGAAGGTGTTCCACAGCATGGTCAAGCAGACGGGTGACTCCACGTTCGATGCCCTGCTCAAGGTCGCACAAAAGGTGGGTAGCTTTGAAGAGAATATATGAAAATATAGTTATACCCGGTACCCATAGGGTACAAGGGTATTATGGGTTAGTGCCAACCTCTGTCCGTCCGTGTGAAACAACAGATCTCAGAGACTATAAGAGCAAGAGTTACCAAATTTGGTGACAACATTGGAATCTGTTGCACGCAGATCAAGTTTGTTTTAAAATTTGGCCACGCCCACTTGCGCCCTCAAAAATCATCAAAAACGTAAAATAAGCTATACTCGTTATTTTCTGGTTAAAGTTAATAGATGCAATAAATAAATAAAATAGAGCGGACGTTTTCTGAAAATTTCAGTAAAATCGGATGATAAACATGGGAGATACTAGCAATAAGGATAGAATTTTAACACACCGCCCTAAGGCACTGCTGTTGCAAGCTGTAGCCGACAGGTGGCGCATTCGAGCCTTGGCCGTGCGATATAATGGCGCCAACTGCAGAAGAAATGACAAAAGAATATAGCAAGAAATGACAAAAATTAACAATTCATTTTTTGACGCCGATCGAGCGGGTTTTTATGTTTTCCTATAAAATGTATCATTCATATTTAAGTATGACATTAAATTGTTTAGGTCGGGAGCTAATTCGAGAGGCGATTTTTTTTAAGAAGTATCGAAGTAGACTATTATAATGTATGTAAAATTTTAAATTGTTGTGAAGCGCAAACGTTTAGGTACTGGGTATCTCACAGTCGAGCACAGTCGACTGTAGCTTTTTTACTTGTTTTATCTTTGGAAATTCAAATCGAGTTAAATTTGCAAAGGGAAAAAAATAGTGACTCTTTGGTCTATTGATGTTTATTTCTAGTTCGTACTTATTATATAATTCTTCTTCTAAACTTTAAAACAAAACGAAACTAAAAACCGGAGCCTGCCTGATAGTATATTTTTCTAACCTCATGATTATTCACTTTTGCAGGCCCATGAGGAGAACCTGCGGCTGAAGAAGGACTCTTGACATTTCGCTGTGCCGAAGGCCTTCAAAGACTACATACTTAAGATACTGGAACCCATTACGAATCATCCAGCGGCCAATGCGGGCATTCAGAAGACCTTCCTCTTCGCGGAGGCCTCCAAGCAGAAGTTACTAGGATAGCACAGTGGCAACGGCGGCAGCAGCAAACACCAACACTGAGCCCAGGCCGCCAAAGCATTTTTTTTTACAATACAATTACAATGTACAAATCAAAATAATTGTTAGTCATCAGGTGTATAAAACTAAGAAACAGCAAGACAATAAGCTGAGGTTAGAGGAGCGTGTATAGAGAGTAAATGGCGGCGTTCACCAGCACAGTTTAATCAGTGATCCCTCTAAGCTTTGTTTTGGGAATATATTGAATGAAAATATCAGTTTATATAGGAATAATAATCGTAAAGACAATAAGTTTTGTAAAATAATGCTGATACACTGTGCTGGTGAACGCGACCAATGTTTTTATACCTAAAAAAAAGAAAGAAAAGAAAGATATGTAATGAGAATTGTGCAATAATTAATTTTAGCTGAACTTTTTGCAGTGGCCTTCAAAAGGTCGCTTCGCATTTGTATTATGTGTTCCAGTAAAACGACAATAACAATCCCTGAAAACAAAAAACAAAAATCAAAACAAAATCACAAAAAAAGAGAAGAGGAATTCTATGAAATGTTACGCCTAGTATTAAATATATATGTGTGTGTTTTTATAGTAATTTATTAATGTGTACAGGTATACAATAAATGTAACAGCTCGGTTGCTTCTTTTGTTAACCCGTTGAACGTTTTTATTATTATTATTTTCTTTCATTTCATTAAAGCTATTCACATATTCGGCGTAAACTGTTATATACTCTAAGAAATTGTACGCATTTAACTCGACAAAGTATCTTCCATTAGCTGCAAAGCCCTCCTAGAGTTCACTTTTAAACACTAAAACAATATATACCATATATTTATCATATTATATTACTGCCAGCGCACTTAGAGAGGCGCGCAGACAAGAGTATGATTTTTAGCTTGGCTTAGCTTTAGTTGCCCTCCGACGACATAGCTGTTCGGTATGTGCTCTATTATATATAAGATATAAATAAGTGTCCCCTCCGCGCTCCTCGTCCTTAGAAGACCAGTGACAGCCACGCGGCCATCAGGCAGAATCCTCCAACGGTCGCGTACGGCTGCAGCCGCTTCTCTCCGGTCAAGGCGCGGTAGTACATGCAACCGCTGAACAGCACCGTGCCCGTGGTCATCAAGGTGCCAGTCTGTGGGGAGAAATTGGGACACCTTTACTCACAATAATCAAACACTCACAATATTTCAAGCAGGCCTGTTCCAATGTTAGGAATTTAACTAAACAACTCTTGAGCCCAGCATAATAATGAATTTATAGAGTAACAGCCAAAAATTATATCAAAAGTGCTCAAGAAATGGTTAAATAAGATGATTTCCCTTAAAAGGAACTAAACAAAATCCGGAACAGACCCCCATAGTCATAGTTTATTGTAAGATCAAAGCTTAGCGAAGACGACAAGAGTTTTGTGTGCATATTTTGATGTTAGCTTTAGTTGTTGGCTTTAACCCGAACAAAAAAGGAAAAACCAAGAGGGCTCAAAACAAGCTCCACATTTTACTTATCGAATAAGGCTGATGACAAAAACCAAAACCAATTACAAGATAATAGCAAACAAAGGGAAGAATCTATGCCTTTTTGGTACATTTTTAAATACAATGTGTAATATTGAGAGAAAGATAAATTAAGAAAATTCCTACACAACCCCGAACCCGAACCCATATCAGCTATGAACCTGCTCCATATCACAGAAACCTAAGAATTATCCGAATTAATGCAAGTATACAAGTGTATTCGTGTGTGGTATTGAAAATTACTTTGTAAGCTGCAATTAGTGGTTGTTGAACATTTAGCTTTAGCTTTGAAAACATTCATATACATCATACGCATTACGTATTATACATACTCTAATTATATATAGAGAAAGCAAGAAAGAAGTAACTTGAAAGCGCTTAGCCGGAAACCAAATTCATTCATAGCTCAATTTTTGTAATGTCAATCAGCGCATTAGACTAGCTAAGCAGGATGTCAATTATACGATTGTTGGAGTTTCGAGTTCGATTCGAGAGTAACGCGAGTTGTTATAAATTCCGTTCAGAGATCTAACTTTACACAGAGTTTATGTAAACAACAAAACCATCAATGAAAAGCTTTACAAATAAACCAAACACGATCCAGATTGATTTTGTTACTTCTTTGGGGGTTTTCTGGTAATTATTAACTGTGGAGGAATGTGGAAAAGTCCACCGAAAAAAAAAAGCTATACAAACTAAAGAGCGAAATCAACTAGCCAAAGGACTAGTTCAATCTTAAGTGAACCAGCCGAATCGCTCTCCCTTAGATATTATTAAAAGAGCGTAAAGAGTAAACCTCAACTGAAAACACTTAACGGAGGACCAAAACAAAGAGAAGAGAAGGGCGCAAGCGAGAAGGGCTTAATTTTTACTGTTACTTACGAGAACTGGGTAGTGGGCCAGGGGCATGGCCATCAAGGCGAAGGAGTGCAGAAAGTGAATGCGATTGGCCACATCGGCGAAGGCCTGCGAGTCCACCTGCTCCTTGGGGTCACCGATATCCTTCAATATGTACTTGCAGTAGGCGCCCATGAAAATGGCCGACGCTCCTGCAATACCGGCCAGCCGCACGAAATGGTAGTGGCTGCCGGCAAGGCAGTGCAGCGAACCGTGCGGATGCACGTACTGATGTGCGGATGGTTGCATCGACATGACAGATTCCTGCACTGCAATTTGCTTCGGACGCAGTCCCTGCATGCAAAAAAGGATAATTAGTTTCCAGGGCCTATGAAGCCTTGGGCCCACAGAACGGTTACCATGGTGCGGAGCAGCGCGGAGGCGGACGAGATGACCATCTTGCTAACAGGGTTGCCCAGAGTGATGTAGTCGAGAGTGTCGGCGACTGACATTGTGTGTAATTGTGGCTCAAACTCCGTTTGGCGCTGGACAAAACAGCTGCTGCTATTACAAAAATTTTGACGCAAACAGACCGGGTGTTGCCAGATCGTCGGCTCTCGTCGATGTTTCCAATGGTTTTCCTTCCAACACACTAAACTTTTGCTCTAACGAAAATTTACTCTTGCTTGATGTAAAACGAACGAATACTACATATATATAGAAAGATTACAAAATAATGCAACTAATGCTTAGGATTCCGGATCAGGAAATTTCAGCATTATCGATTTCAAGCACTAGGGTTGTCAAGTTGGCTTCAATGAGGCGCCTTCGTTTGAATTTTTAAGATTTTAAGATTGTACTTTAAATTAATATTACATAAGTGCTAAGCATTGGCGAAGCTGTTTGCTTAGGTATTTAGCATTACTAGTCCAGGTTATAAAGGCCGATATGTAATTCGATAGTTGGCAAGAAAGGAGTTCAATCACAGCTGATAGTTTCGGAAGGCCCGGCAACCCTGCCAACTGACCGCTACGGCTACACTGAAAATAATTCGTTGCGTAGTCAACTTATGTCGTTTTGCCGGCTCTGCAAAAAAGAGAAAAAGTGCAAGAACTGAGATTATTTGTAAAAAACTACGCTTATCGGCCGATCGGTGAGTAGCTCGGGGCGTAAACCCTTCGAAGCGGAAACAAAGCAAAGTAATCGCTAACCATTTCGCTTTCTTCTTCAGTTCAAGCAGAGCAGGCAGACAATGAATACTGCAACTCATTGCGCATTTTTAATTACGGCGGCCATAGTCGCCGTATGTAGTGCCGATGGAGGCGCCTATAGGCGAAGCTTCATCAATCCGTACCCACGGTTCCGCTTCTTCGAGGACGGCGTCGATCCCGGCGAGCCTCTGTTCCTCACACCGCTCATCAACAATGCCTCCATGCCCAAATCAGAGGTGCAAAAGTTGGCCCGAGTCACTGGGTCGCAGTTCCATGGCGTGGAGAGCTACTCCGGCTACCTGACCGTGGATAAGGGTTACAATTCCAACATGTTCTTCTGGTACTTCCCCGCCGTGGAGGAGCCGGAATATGCTCCCGTGGTTCTCTGGCTTCAGGGCGGCCCAGGAGCCTCTTCCCTATTTGGATTGTTTACGGAAAACGGTCCCATCGAGTTGGACGCCCATGGAAAGCCCCAGAAACGTAACATTACCTGGAGCCAGACTCACAACCTGATCTACATCGACAATCCCGTGGGCACTGGCTTCAGTTTCACCGATAATGACGCGGGTTACGCCAAGAACGAGAAGGATGTGGGCCGCAATCTTCACGAGGCGGTGATGCAGCTATACGAGCTATTCGAGTGGAGCAACTCCTCCGGGTTTTGGGTCACCGGCGAGTCCTATGCCGGCAAGTACGTGCCGGCTCTGGCTTACCACATCCACAAGGTGCAGAACGCCATCGAGACGCGCGTCTATGTGCCGCTCAAGGGCGTGGCCATAGGAAACGGACTGTCGGATCCGCTGCATCAGCTCAAGTACGGCGATTACCTCTACCAGCTGGGTCTGATCGATGAGCATGGCCTGCAGAGTTTCCACGACGCCGAGGCCAAGGGGGCCGCCTGCATCGAGAAGCGGGACATGGAGTGTGCCTTCGACGTCTTCGACTCGCTGATCAACGGGGATCTCACCAATGGCTCACTGTTCAGTAACCTTACGGGCTACAACTGGTACTACAACTACCTGAAGACGCACGACGACGATGGGGCCGGATTGGGTGACTTTCTGCAGGCGGGCGCCACTCGTCGGGCCATCCATGTGGGCAACCAACCCTTCCACGACCTGGACAAGGAAAACAAGGTGGAAATTCACCTGAAGAAGGATGTCATGGACAGCGTGGCTCCCTGGATTGCCGAACTGCTGGCCCACTACACTGTGTGCATCTACAGCGGCCAATTGGACATCATTGTGGCTTATCCGCTGACTCGCAACTACCTCAACCACCTCAAGTTCCCGGGCTCTGACAAGTACAAGGTCGCTCCGCGAGAGATCTGGCGCATCGATGGTGAGGTGGCTGGATATGTGAAGCACGCCGGGCACCTGGTGGAGATCATGGTGCGTAATGCTGGCCACATGGCACCCCACGATCAGCCCAAGTGGCTGTACGAGATGATCAACCATCTCACCCACTACAAGCACTAGGAGTTGGATACTTAAGGCTGTGTAGTCTCAACATTTGGTCTCCTTTTTAGAGTCCTATATTTTTTAAATACTTATCTTGAACAAATCATGGGAATTGTTGATTAAATGCTTTATAAGCTACAAATTTTAAGGAGTTTCAACCATTTTTTAGTTCCTTCTGTTTGTTTTCATGCTCCTTTTATGAAGAACTCAGCTTTTCTCCCTAATTATCTTCATGGAAACCACGAAAATTTCAGAAATAACGTTTTTATGAATATAATAACTTAACAAATTGTAAGCTTAAACATTTAAATGCTATCTACAGGCCCCTTGAATCCCCTGGCCACCAGGAAGTGTTCGGCAGAATCCCCGCGGCTGGCGCGCGGCTTAACACGTTTCACTTTCTCATAGAAACGCAGCATGTCGCGCTCCAGCTTGGGAACATCTCCATTATCCCACACCTTGACCACCAGATGGGCCTGCGGCGCGGACATGGCCAATGCAAAGCGGAGCACCTCGTAGCAGAGGTTTGTGATGCTCTCCTGGTCCAGCATCCGCACGCCGGTGGCATTGGGCGCCATGTCGGAGAGCACACAGTTGACCCTTCGTTCGTCCAGGGATTCCCTCAATCGCTGCTGTGCCTTGGAACTGGTAAAGTCCATGCCGCCAAAGATTGTGGCTCCGGGCACTGCATGAAAGTGCAACAGGTCGATACTGAACACTGCGCCCTTTGGAGCTTTTTCCTGTTTGCCATTTGCGTTGGTCCGCTCCACCGCCACTTGGGTCCAGCTTCCCGGTGCAGCTCCACAGTCCAAAACCGTGTCTCCTGGCCGCAGAATCCCATATTTGTCGTCGATTTCCAAGAGTTTGAAGGCACTCCGACAGCGGTAGTTCATCATCCGAGCCTTCTCCACGTACGGATCGGCCAGCTGGCGGGTGAGCCACTCCTGGGAGCTCTTGCTCCGGCCCTTGAGGTTGCGCGGTTGCTGTTTGGCATTGTTACCACCGATTTGCGTGTGGAGCAGACGTTTAAAAACAAAATTACCCGTAAAAACAAGCCGCATTGTGTAATTTATCGATAACTGTTGAGCGAACTATCGACGATGTGACCAGCTACAGCTAAACTTTTATGAATGGTTATTTTAATCATTGCGAGCTACGGTCATACCGCCACCAATAAAGCATATTTCTACAACCAAACCTCGGTCATACTGCTCAAACTGCTCAACAATGGCGAATAATGGAATTTTTTGAACGCGAGTGCGAAGAAAATGTGAAGCTAACCTCAGCCAGAGCTGCAAAAGTGTGCCCCCAGATTGAAAAGCAATAAAAGAGGCAATAATATGCCAGAAACAACAAACCAAAAGTGACTGCGAGTGCAATTGAAATCGGAACGGAAATCGCAAATATTTGCTCACGGCTCTCCCCCCCTCTCACTCTCACGCTCTTTCTTACCCCGCCCACCCCCGACCGGCTGCAAAATGAGATTCTGCGTTGTGGCTTATTGTTGCGTGTTTTTCTTGCTGGCCAGCGGGTCTATTGCATCAGCTACCGCCAAAGCACAACAAACCGACTCAGCCGAAGTCGTTAGCAGCGGCGAGGATGACAAGACGGTGAGTGGAGGACGTGTGCAGGGACATGGGACATAGGGGCGGCACGCATGACCTACTAAGGGTAGTGGACAGTGTGGCCCATCAATTAATATTTCATCATTACGCCGATACATGTTGGTCACATATGAGTAAGCCACCTTTTCCTCCTCCTCACCGCAGGACTGCACGGACCTCGCCCGCGACGAAGAGGCCCTCATGGTGTTCTCCACTTTGGGCGGCGGACTGACGGCCATCGATCCGGTGACCAGTGAAATACGCTGGACAATAGCAGATGGTAATTACGCGTGCCGGTTAACCGTTTTTAATTTTCCACTTCACCCCCCCATTTTCCTAGTTTTTCAAAGAGTGTGGGACTTGAAACATGTGTAAATTCGGAAGCTTTAAGTAACTTTAACTTGTTTCAGTTTTGTAGGTACTTTGTTTACTATTTTCTTATAAATTTGTTTATTTTTAAACGTTTGTTTTTGAAGATTTATAGTATAGGGGTTGCAAGAAACGTTTGCCATATCAGTCAGACCCGTATAACCCATTATATAGGCATTATAAATTGAAAATTAAGCCATATTTGCATTGGAATAGTCTTTAGATAGACCACAAGCTAACTCCCCCTCACTTGAAACTCTGTAAACATGGGGAAATACCAGGAAAAACCTGTCTGAAACATTAAAAATAATCCAAAACTTTCCAAATTCTTCTCATTTTCACAAAGTTAGCCATAAAACCCCTTTAAAACTCATTATAAACAAATGAGCATTGCTGCAATTTGCATTGCTAATTCTACCTTAACCTGCGTCAAAAAATAGCCAAGCCATTAAATATACCTATGCCAATTATACAATAGTTCTCCTAGACCCCCCACTCTCCATCTGCATCTATTCCCAGACTGGAATAAGTGCTCCACTTGCCCAGGCTGCGTTGCACTCGCCATTTACAGTGCGAAATGCGTTTCGATGAGCTCATCATCGAGCTCATTCCAATCGTACAGATGTTGTCGCGGAGGATGGATCTTTCTCCCGCCATTCGCTGGTGCTCTATAATTTTCACTCTCGTCCGTGTTATGTTTCCTACGGTGCCTACGGAGGCCTGATAAGAGTCCCACGTATATACGCAATCTCGACAGCCGTTCTCCGCACACAATTCCTCCAATTAAGTGCTGCCGCGATACCACCACCACCACCACCAGTTGCTGTACGCCCATACCCTTCCCATGGTGGGTGGTTGGGACTTTGGAGCTAGTTGAATATTCCCTCCCGTCAAGTTCATTGAATATTTCCAATATTTATCAGCGTGACGTATTGATTTTTGATGTCAACCAGTCGTTAATCTTGCCATCGAATAGCTTTTCCCCTTTAAAAGTCCAAGACTTTAGCCAGATATGAGTCACAATGGCGAAAAGAGTGTTTCGTTAATACAAATGACTATCAAAGCGATTAAAGGGGTTGGCGGGTGATTGACATAAACAAAAACATTCGATATTGATCTGGCATATAATTGTTTACTCAAGTTTATGGGGAATTAATTTCCCAAATGTCTCTTCTAATCATGCAAAGTGTTTTCGGTTATTATCTAATAATTATTATATTAAAGCTTTATCCCTTACAAAAAGAGCATTCCAAATTCGAGTTGCTTTCGGGCTTTAAAACATTTTCTTTATTGACTTGTTTCCTAGTTCTCTTAGGCTCCCGCTATTTATAGTACTCTCGGGGTTTCTGATTGTATTCCGCTTTCAATTCTTTAATTTTGTTGATAAGTATTGCTTGAAAACTCCGCTATTATCACATTGGAGTTATGCCAAATGATTCCCTGGGCAATATTTAGTTCCCTCTGCCCACATGTTTTGTTCTAAAATGTTTAATACACAAAAAACTTACGCCCCGTAAAGATTGTTTTATGTGATAGCCTGCACTGTTCATATGTCCATATGTCTGTCCATTGGTATTATTAGAAATTTCATGCTGCCCGCTTGTCGTCTGCCTTCGTGGAACTGCAAATGATTGAAAATTCTGGGCGATAAACATGTGGACAGCATCTGACCTGCGCGGTTACCAAATGATTCGCATTATTGCCACGGAAACGTATGTACTTTTGAGTGACAATTTCGTGATTTAGTGAGTTGCTCAAGCTAATAATTTGTTTTTGATTCGGGGTAATTACTCCGCTTGGGCGGAGATCGGTGTATCGATAGGTGCTCCGTTTCTGTTACCTCATCACGGGAGTGAATCAGGTTTTGTCTACGACTACCGCTAACTAATTAGAATGCCCATGCTAATGAAAGTGGTGCCGAGGCGGGTTAAATGACCTGCCCCAGAAATTGTGGCAACGGCCAACGCTCGGTTAATGCCAAGAATTTTTCCGGGGGCCTGTAACTAATTACTGATAAGGCTGGGCAATACTCTAAATAGTTGGCTTTCATTACTGGCTATTGGGACACTCCACTTTGCTTGGTAATACGGTAATACATATATCAATTTTTGTCAAAGTTATTCCTTCATTATCGTTGGCCATTTGCATTCGCCAAGTCATAGCACGAGGCTGTTGCTGTTGGCGATAACAGAAATTGCCAACACGCCGGCGGCGTAAACAACGTGGAAATAATCCGCCTTGGCTCTCCTCAGGTCTATGGTTCTATTTACACAACTGTTGTTTGGCCTGACATTGTCTCAGGCGGCAAAAAACCCGCTTAATTTAAATTTATTTGGGGAAAGAAACATGCGTTTACATTGAATTGTACATTGTACTAAGAGGTGTGTGCCTGCATCGGTTCTTTAAGGGATTGTAGGGTAGATTACACGGTTGTTCTCTTACGGAAAGTACAACGAGATAAGCCTTATCGAGAACGGGCTCTAGTAATAATTTATTGCAACGACTGGAGGTATCAAGAAATTGAAGGGAAGAATTCTCGTATATATATTCTACAGTGCGTGCTCCAAATAGTTGGCCAAAAAGGGGGTTCCCATATCTACCAGGTTGATATGATAGATTGAAAAGAAAGTAGCGATAAAATAACAGAACTGCATTGCTTAATATATTCTCTAACGGTGATTCGAGGATTGGCCAATACCATTTTCTCCACTTTATTAATTTTTTCGTCTGTTGTTGAAGTGCTCGGGCGTCCGGCACGCTCTTCGTCGTTCACATCTTCTCGACCTTCTGAGAACATTTTGTACCACCGATAAACGTTGCTTCGGTCCAAGGTAGCTTCTCCGTGTGCTACCTTACATAAGGCAACTATATTATAGGATATATTATATATGAGTATAATTAGACCCCTGGAAAACTAGTTAATGGCCGCTTACTAAATAATTCATTTAAAAGCGAATAAGGTGCTGTATTTAATAAGCTGATTATTCACTGCGGTGAGCTTATGCTTTACTTTATATTTTGCGGCAGATAAGAGCTTTTATGACTCACGACAAAATCTGCGTATCAATTAAAAATAATGTTAATTCCGATGATTGTGTCGTTGAAAATTATTATGAAATTATATAATGTTTGCTTTCCCACTAAAGCGGGTTCTTTGGCAATTTGATTTAAAAAGTAATCATTGCTTTAAATTCCCAAACATTTTCTTAATAAGGCCAGAGATTGGGAATTTTAATCTACAATTCTTAGCCAAAGCTTCCGAATTAAAAAAAAAAACATTACCATAACCTAAGACTTGATAAACTTTGTAAGCATTAAGTGAGAACTATGTAAGCATTAAGTGAGTACTACGAGTATGGCATAGTGTAGCCCTGTTAGCATTTTGTAAAACATTTAGTATTTTAGTCCATTAGTATTAGTATTTAGTATTAAATAAAATTAGGATTAAGTACAAAAGTGACGACGGTCACACTACAACTTATAATTGAAAACTAAGCACATTAAAATTAAGAACTTCCGAATAAAATCGACGAGATAAATACGAATCCAGAGATAAACTACGATAACAACTTATTAATTTTTAAACATTATATTAATTACTTCTAGATCCCCCCATAGTGGCCGAACCGCAGGAGAATCTGCAGGTGCCCCACTTTCTGCCCGATCCCCGTGATGGCAGCATTTACCAGCTGGGCCAGATGGGTAGCCTCAAGAAGCTGCCTTACACCATTCCCCAGCTGGTGGCCAATGCCCCCTGTCGCTCCTCCGATGGCATTCTGTATTCCGGCAAGAAGAGCGACACCTGGTACATGGTGGATCCCAAGACGGGCAGGCGGGAGAAGGTGATGGGCTTTGGCGATGCCAGCATGGATGGCAAGGAGGGCGAACAGATTGGCTGGGCCACATCGAGAGCCATTTATTTGGGCCGAACCCAGTACACCGTGATGATGTTTGACAGCCTGGCCAAGGACAAGAATGCCAAGCCCTGGAATATCACTTTCTATGACTATAATGCTTTGAGTGCCCCACCAGAACTGGCCAAGGAGTACGGTAAGGGAAAGTCTTTAATTTGCTAGAGCTTTGTCTCTATATTTCCTTTTTATTTGCAGAGTACATCCACCTGACCACCACTAGCAATGGGCACATAGTGACCCTGGATCGCAAGCAGGGCAAATTTCTTTGGCAGCGGGATCTAAGCTCGCCTGTGGTGGCCGCCTTTCTGCTGGGTCCGGATGGCCTGCTCAGCGTGCCTTTTACTACGGTCTCCGATGAGGCTTACCAGGCCATTCTCGAGGAGTCCAAGACGGGCAATGTGAATACCGTCAAGTTGTTGTAAGGAAAATCTTTAATCTCTTTTAAAAAGCAACTTAAGTTAAGCTTCTCTTCTTTCTCTCAGCCAATCTCTTTATGTGGGCGAGCACCAGAAGGGCCTGTACGCCCTGCCCTCGCTGGTGGACAAGAATACGCCGCGCATCTCCACGACGCCACCTATTAAACTCCTAGACGGACCCGCCGCTGGAGAGCAGGCTTCGAATAGCCAGGAAACAGATCCGCGCACCATTTACATTAACGATGTCCTGCAGGAGCATCCGGGCATCATGCTGGGTCATTATAACATGCCCAACGAGGGCAACAACAACCTGCAGCTATCGCCGACGCCATCGAGCAAGGACATTCACAGCCTGGCCACCATACACAACTACAACGATGGCTACGGCCTGCTGGCCAACAACGAAAAGAATGCCGCCGATATTGGCGTGCAAACGGATCCGGAGCTGGTGGAGATTGGCCTGGATCAGCGGACGAATGGGAATACCATCAACCGCACCAAGACCATCATCATGCAGAACAGCAACAAGGTGCAGGCCTTCATCAACGAGTGGTTCATGGAGCATCCGAGCGGAAAGGTGCATCAAATCCTAATGGTAATCGTTCTGGGCATGATTGCCTTGTTCTGGTACACGTGCAGCACCATGAGGGAGCTGCAGAAGCAGAGCGAGAACGGCTCCAAGACCTTTGCCATTGCCCAGAATGGCTCGAATGGGAGCAACTCCAGCAACGGCAGCAATGCGAGTGCCCAGGATCTCGTGGACTTGGGCGGCGGTCAGGTGCGCGTGGGCAAGATTAGCTTCAACTCCAACGAGGTTCTGGGCAAGGGCTGCGAGGGCACCTTCGTCTTCAAGGGTTCGTTCGAGGAGCGATCCGTGGCGGTCAAGCGGCTGCTGCCCGAATGCTTCACCTTTGCCGACCGGGAGGTGGCCCTGCTCCGGGAGTCGGATGCCCACGAGAATGTGGTGCGTTACTTTTGCACCGAACAGGACCGGCAGTTCCGCTACATAGCCGTGGAGCTGTGCGCGGCCACGCTGCAGGATTACACCGAGGGCGATCGCGCGCTGGAGCTGCAGAATCACATCGATGTGTGGCAGGTGCTGAGCCAGGCCTCCGCGGGATTGAGTCACCTCCACTCGCTGGACATTGTTCATCGCGATATCAAGCCACAGAATGTGCTGATCTCTCTGCCCGATGCCAAGGGCAAGGTGCGGGTAATGATCTCCGACTTTGGCTTGTGCAAGAAGCTGAATTTCGGCAAGACGAGCTTCTCCCGGCGATCGGGGGTGACGGGCACCGACGGCTGGATAGCGCCGGAAATGATGCGAGCTCAGCGAACGGTAAGGATTTCTTTGGAATGGAAGGTATTAGATTTGTAATGGATGTTTTCTTTGCAGACCACAGCTGTGGACATCTTCTCCCTGGGCTGTGTCTACTACTATGTGCTGAGCGGCGGCCACCATGCGTTTGGGGACAATCTGAAGCGTCAGGCCAACATACTCTCGCACGAGTACAATCTGGCCAAGCTGCGGGCCGAAGATGATGCCGAAAACAGCCGAATTGTAAGCATAATTTGTAACAAATTAAATAATTTAATATTGTTATCGTAGTTTATCACAAGATTCTTTATTATTTCGTAGATTTTATTTCGGAAGTTCTTATTTTCAATGTGCTTAGTTTTCAATTATAATTTGTAGTGTGACCGTCGTCACTTTTGTACTTAATCCTAGAGCTGTAAAACTATCGACGATATTATGGATATTATCGATGGTGTTGTGCTCCGCGTCACTATCGATTGTTCTTTTTCACCATCGATACATCGCGTTAGCAGTTAATCAGTGAATTCGTATAAAATTTACAAGTTTTTGTCAATAAATATAATCTTAAATTTGTGTATTCTTAAGAACGGACCAAAACATTTTTCTTTAATTTCCAATCATTAATTTCAAAAACTATCTTTATATAAAATCTATATAGACAGTAATTGTGATAAAATTTCTTGCACTTTTTTTTATTGCATAAAATCTTATACAAATTATGCCATTTAATTGGGTTTGTTTAAGCAAAGTAAATTTTTTAAACACATTTTATTTTGTCGATAGTATCGATATTATCGATGGTTTGGACTATCACTATCGAAAATATCGAGTAAGGGCACTATCGATGGTTTTACAGCTCTAATCTTAAATACTAAATACTAAATACTAAATCTCGGCGGAATTTTAAATACTAAATACTAAGTGCTTTACAAAATGCTAACAGGGCTACACTATGCCATACTCGTAATACTCAGTCAATGCTGACATAGTTCTCACTTAATGCTTACAAATTAAATAATTTAATATGAATAATTAATACATAATTAACCATTCCTTTCTTTCGCCAAAGGTCTTAGCCGAGCAGCTGATCTCTGACATGATACACAAGGACCCCATGTTGCGTCCCCCCGCCCGCTGCATTGGCAACCATCCGCTGTTTTGGGACGAGCCCAAAATGCTCTCGTTCCTGCAGGATGTCAGCGATCGCGTGGAGAAGCTTCAGTTCCATGCCGAGCCCCTCAAGTCGCTGGAGAAGAACGGGCGCATTGTGGTGCTGGACGATTGGAATGCTCATTTGGATCCCATGATCACGGATGATCTGAGGAAGTATCGCGGCTATATGGGCGCCAGTGTGAGGGATCTGCTGCGGGCTCTGCGCAACAAGAAGCATCACTATCACGAGCTGACCTCGGACGCCCAGGAGATGCTGGGCTGCATACCGCACGAGTTCACCAACTACTGGGTGGACCGCTTCCCGCAGCTCATCTCGCACGCCTACCACGCGTTCAGTATTTGCTCCAACGAGCCCATCTTCAAGCCGTACTACAATGCCGGCTATCACTTTTCGCGTCCGTGGTACTTTGACGCGGACGATGCGCTGTTTCCCATGCTGATGCGGGATCCCAAGCCGCTGCCCAAGATTGGGAGTCCCAAGAAGACGCCGCCACCGGCTAGCAGAGAGGTTCAGCAGCTGAAGCAAAGGAAGGGTATTTACAACTTCCGCAGGCCCAGCGAAGAGCTGCCCATCTCGGGAGTGGGCCTGCAGAGGAATCTGGAGGTGGACGGACAATCAATGGAGGCGGAGCCCAAGCGGGATGTGTTTGCGAACTTCAAGTTCCGGCGCTATGCCAAGCCGGGAAGCAATCGCAACTACGGCAAGGATGCGACGCAGGAGAAGGAGAAGTACGTAAGCTGGACGCTGCCGCCTTCGACGCAGGATTAGAAAAGAAATAGAAATAGAGCTGGTAGTTTTTAATCATTTATTAATATTATTATTATTATTAATATTATTATTGTTTCAATTGTGCAATTTGTGTATATGCAACTATTCCAAAACGATTCCCAATTCAGTTCTAGCAAAAATATTCGAAACCCTGAAGATGAAAACTATTTTGTATACCTTAGACTTAGGGATAGGAATGTAGAGTGTGTCGTCTCTGTCGAATGCACGCAATTTAACTGTGATAATTTTTTATTTTTGTTTAATGCCCAAGTGCAAGAAATTGATCTAAACGAATTAGTAATTAATTAGTATATTTATGCATAAGTTTAAGTAACAGAAACTCCCCTTGACAAGCATCGTTTTATCTATATATTCTAGAAGCACTTTGTATTAGCAGTAAGGTTAAAGTAAGAAATGTTACAGTTGATGAACAACTAGTTGCTGCGCATTTTCTAACAAGTCTTAAGCCTTATTCGAAAAAAAGAAAAGAAACGAAAGCTAAATAAACATTTAATACAAATTTTACAAAACAATTTTATTCTCACTATACATGTAAGTGTAACAATTTTAGAACAATTTCTCCGAATACACATTGGCTATGAGAGATGGGAGCTTAGAGTTCAATAACATAGAGCTGTAAAACTATCGATGATACTATCGATATTATCGATGGTGTTGTGCTCGGCGTCACTATCGATTGTTCTTTTTTATTATCGATACATCGCGTTAGCAGTTAATCAGTGAATTCGTATAAAATGTACAAGTTTTTGCCAATAAATATAATCTTTAATTTGTATATTCTTAAGAACGTTTCAAAACATTTTTCTTTAATTTCCAATCATTAATGTCAAAAACTATCTTTATAGAAAATCTATATAGACAGTAATTGTGATAAAATTTCTTTCATTTTTTTTATTACATAAAATCTTATATAAATTATGCCATTTAATTTGGTTTGTTTAAGCAAATTAAAATTTTTAAACCCATTTTATTTTGTCGATAGTATCGATATTATCGATGGTTTGGACTATCATTATCGAAAATATCGAGTAAGGGCACTATCGATGGTTTTACAGCTCTACAATAACAAATTCATAAATAGTTGGATGGATCAACAAATATATAGAAAACATTCTTAGCTATACGCGAGATTTTTTTGGTTCTTTAGAAGAAGAAATAGAGTTGTAACTAGAATTTGTTTCACTTTGGCGTCGTTGTTATCCGTTTTGGCGCGGTTTCTGATCTCCGATTAGTTGGCCGACTTCATCATGGTCTTCATTTCGTTGCGCACGCAGTACTTGAAGGCATCCCAGCCCTCCGATTTGGCCACGGACTGTAAGATTTAATATTTCGGGATTAGTTTCTGCCCTTTTGCAGGTTTGGAGCATTGGAAAAGTGAAATGGGGGACACACAAGTGAGTGAGTGAGAGTGAGAAGCAGCTGGAAAGCAAAAGATTTCATAGTGGGTTCCATTGCCCACTGACCTCTTTACCATCATTCGGCGCGACTGCCTCAGTGGAAACCTTTACCCGCTGGTCTGGGTCAACAACATCTTGCTAGGGAAAGAAAATACAACTCATGGCTAATCAGCTTGGGCTTGGACTTTCAGCCTGGACAATCGCAGGTCGTTGGTTGTTAGATGTGTGAATCACCGTCGACAAGCGATCGGAAATGTGATAATGAGCGGGCTTAAAATAAAACAATAAAGAACTCTTAAACTACACCAAAAAAAAAAAAACAAGAGCTTAATCTTTCTACGCGTTGTCTTAAAAATATACTCAAGCAGTTTAACTAGTTTAGTATAGGTTTAATACTTCATAATATCAAATGTATACTAAATATGTAGAATAGTTTTTATACTATTTAGTTTCAATTGCGTATTTTCGAGTATTATTTGTATACGAACCTATATCGAAAATTCGATAACAATCGCGTTAGCTGGAATTTAGTGCTTTTGTGTTTGTAGCGTTAGTGATTTTTCACAAGTCTTAGTATCAAAATATTAAGAACCTTATTAAGAAATTTGTAATACTAAAGAGTATAGACCTTTAACCTTTCTACGCGTTGTCTTAAAAATATACTCAAGCAGTTTAACTAGTTTAGTATAGATTTAATACTTCATAATATCAAATGTATACTAAATATGTAGAATAGTTTTAATACTATTTAGTTTCAATTGCGTATTTTCGAGTATTTTTTGTATACGAACCTACATCGAAAATTCGATAACAATCGCGTTAGCTGGAATTTAGTGCTTTTGTGTTTGTCGCGTTAGTGATTTTCCACAAGTCTTAGTATTAAAATAGTAAGAACCTTATTAGGAAATTTTTAATACTAAAAAGTATAGAATTCATGTAACAATAGTATAGTTTCTATGACCATTTTTTTTGGGTGTAGTTAAATTAAATGAGCAGTGCAGTGCAAAGACCTGTCCTCTTGCATTTCCAGAATGTTTTCCAAGGACAAACAAACACAAATGTGCAAAAAATAAAAATACAATTCGGTGTATTATCAGTATTTAATGGTTATTATGTTTATGGCCAATTCAAAATAAAACTAACATCAATAATATGTATAATTAAAAGTGATTTAAGGGAGTTGGTTGGATTAATGTCTTAAAATCGAAACTAAATAATAAGCTTAAAGCCGGCAAACGCTTACAGGCAAGACAATAACGAAACACATACATAAGTAACAGCGAAATTAGGACACAAAGCAATAAACAAAATGAGCTATAAATTATTTAAAATAAATTATTTAAAATATGAGTGTTTAGTGCCAAAGCAGCGCATCGCTGTCGATGAAGTAATCCAGGTGTCGGCAGACCCGATGCTGCCAGGCCATAAACATGGGGAACGCGGGCTCGTCATAGGCGTCCAGTGCCTCGTTGTAATCAAAGAAACGACCACTTACTTTGAAGCCGCGATGCAGGCGATCCTTCATAATGGCGATAAACTCCTTGTAGGACAGCAGGCCATCGCCATCGGCATCGAAGATGGCAAACACCGTGTCGATTAGGTGTGGACTCAGCTTGTAGCCGGTGCAGATCTTCACGGCGCGAGAGAATTCATCTGTAAGGGAAGAGAATGATATTAGAAAAAAAAAACTGTTGTTGCTGCTTTGCTTGTACATTGCAAGCCAAATGTAAAAGACGAAGTGGGAAATATATAAGAGTTCTAAGCGGTACATAAATACATCCATACAAGTGCAAAGGATCTTTTTTGAGATAGAGGGGTCTCAGGAAAGCGAAAATGTTGCTGCTTTGCTTGTACATTGAAATAAAAAAATGTGAGAAGAGTGTGAAAGATTTAGGAGTCAGAAGCGAAACATAACAAGCGCAAAGGATTATTTCAAGATAAAGGGGTCTCAGGAAAATGTTGCCGCTTTGCTTGTACATTGCAAACAAAACGTGGAAGAAGAAGAATAAACACATTTCGAGATAGAGCGGTCTCAGGAAAGCGAAAATGGGTCTCTAAGCGGTTATTTCGATTCAATTTTTAATGGGGAACCCGTACCCCCTATTTCGCCCTATGATCTAAAGCAAAAGTCAAACCCACTCACCCTTCGATATAGCACGATCAGCCAGCGTGTACATGCGCATGGCGATCGTAAAGTCATCCAAATTGTTTAGGAAATGGCAAAAGTCACGGAAATCGTGGAAACTGATGCCCTTCTCATCCTTGACGCGCTCGAGCAGGCGCTCCAGGAAGATGTCGTACTCATCAGTGGCCAGATACGTGTACCGCAGCAAGATCTTGGCAAAGTCTAGCTCGCTGATGACACTGTTGCCCTTGGAGAACTCGTGGAACTCCAGCTCCAGCACCTCCGTCTGCAGGTTGTCCATAAAGCGATAGAAGTTGTCATAGTTAATCACGCCCGTGCCCCGTTTGCCAAAGAAGTGCAGCTGGAGGGTGGTGGCCACCATGTGGCGTCGCTGCAGTCCCTCGCCATCGTTTACATAGTTCTGCTGGAAGAGATTGAGTTCGTTCTGATTGGCATCGATTGCGATGGGATTGCTTATTCGTTAGTCACACCAGGCTCGTCATGCTTGGGACTCGGGAAGACCTTACCTCAAGGGGAAGGGGCGTTAAGGGCTCGGGCTCCTCGGGGTCTTGTTCGCCGTGCTTCTCCTTCCAAGCGCCGCTGAAAATGCGCTCCATCTGGGATTTTATGTACATGCCGGAGTTGCAGGATAGATTTTTGTTTTTTGTGCAGGATTTTTAGGGATATAGTTAGGTTGGAGAGAAGAAAAGTTATGTGGTTTAGTGAGGATCAATCACAGTGGCTGGGAGCGTTTCTAGGGTGTAGGCCTAAAACAAAAAGCGTCAGGAACAGAAACGGAACTTAACAAAAACACAAGCTGGTAACATGAAAAAGTCAAAAATTCGAAAGCAAAACTTCTGAAAACATGTAGTCCGTATGGAAACATAAGGATAACTTTAAGCAAAGCGCGTACGATTACTGCATTCGTACAAATAAAATGAACAAAACACAAAAGAATCAACGGATAACTACGCTAAGCTTCTACATATGCTCAAAGCATACGTACATCGAGTTCTGTACAATTTTTGGGCGGAGTGTTCGCGAAGCAAAGCCAATACTTAGTGGGAACTCTCTGGTTGCTAATGGACTTACTAGACCCCTCTTGGTTTTCTCCATGGGCTTCATCATTTGGCTTTGCTCGTCATAGGAAACTAAACGCGATAGCTGCGTTCGAGATCGTTTTTCGGGGACCACGGATAGACAAAAGTTATACATAAATCAAGAGTTAAAACCAAGGAAAACTAAAAACTATAACTAAAGTAAAGTAAAGTAATGTGAAAGTGGTGTGCAGCTTACTTCATCGCCCTAGGGCCAGCTATTTCAAATTAGTTTTCATTATTCATAAATAATATCATTAAATTATAGCTAAACTTTATAAATAAAATGCTTACAATTTGCTTGGTCTGTGGATCGACATTTTGAGTGTCTTTCAAAGCGCCGGCCAAAATGGAAATTATCTAATGAGGTAAATGTTTTCGTTTTTAAATTATACAAAATAATAAGTAAATAAAATCTTTTAAAGAACCCATAGGAAGTATGAGTATTTGGATGGGGGATAATGATTCCCTTCTATTTACCACTAGGAACTCGTCCTTGTCCACGCGCTGATTTCCATCAGTGTCGAACATGTTGAAGGCTATGCGGAAACCCGATTTGGGCTCTAAAATATAACAATTTAATCATCAATTGCTCTTTATGGCAAATCCGATTTACTTACTTGTTAAGATTGAGAGTAAAAACAAATATTCCGTATAGGAGACAATGCCTGAAAGAAGAACAAGAGTATTTATGGAAATATTCTAAATAATATGAGAGGGAGTGGACTTAAAATTCCCAAGTACGAATTTAGCATCTATAAAACCGCTCAAAATTATTTCAGTCGATCGTCAGCAAAATTTGTATTGATGGAATATTCTTAATAATATGAGAGGACTCCCCTAAAAGAGTTTCCAACCAACATTAAACGTAAAAATTTTCAAGGGTTGTGCACCTAAAATTCCCAAGTACGAATTCTGCGTCGTTTTGGCATAATGGTCGCACCTTGCTTAATTTGAATTAAAATAAAGTGCAAAAAACTCTTAAATTAATATACTTCTTTGATGGTTTAAACACCATTAACTGTACCTATATTAATGTATGTATATTTATTTATTACTTGCATACCTTTGTCTCTCAGATTACGAAATAGTCGTGTAGAACCCTTCTTCAAAGCAGGTGTGTTTTCCTTGTACTTATCCACCTCATCGCTGGAGAGTTGCCGCCGTTTCAGACGAGCTGAGTCAAAAATGCAAAACTTATAGAAACTTATCTGGAAAAACCCCCAAATATGTACTTACGTCTGGGTTCTTGCTCAACCACAGAGTCTAGAAAGTCCTGTGGGGTCATGTAGAGCTGATCGTCATACTCCACGGATGCAAACTTGATGAAGCGACGCTCGCGTGCCGTCAGCTTTACGTTCTCCAGCTCGCTATCGTCGCGCTGCGGGATTGGGGAAGGGAAACGATTAATCAGGCCATCGATGGGCTGGTAACTTAATATGCCGTTGTGCGTATTTGGTGGGGAATATGTAATTGAAATAAATCAATCGCGACCAACCAAAGTTCCGCCGCTTGGTCACAAAGGCACAAAAGCCGGGGATTGCAATCTGGACGGCTGTGATCTGGTGACGTTTTGATTAATGCTTCAGCCCCGTGTTGCCTCAGAAATATTAATTTGATCCGGTTTCGCGAATTACATGTATGATCTGCATTTAATTCGGAGTCCAGAAATCAGATTCTGACAGGATTCCCACGTTGGGCGTTTGGCGAATAAAGTGTCAAATTGATTTGAGCGGGGATCCTCCATAAATCTGACATTTAATGCCACCCACAACAAGTCATCATTTTCCCCTGTCTACGAGGGCGAATGACTCAATCGTACTTTATTTGTGGTGAAAAGACAACAACTCCCAGGCCATAACTCTCTCGCTCTGGAGTCGGGTCGGGTCTGTCCCCAAAAAAGCGATCCAAACAAAGGCCACTTTGAATGTTAGACATGTGCAGCAGCAGCAGCAAACCCTCTGCGGCCACGCCCACGCCCCCAAAACAATTCGAGACGAGGCCGGGGACAATTCCTCACAAAAGCAAAGCTGACATCATTCCTGCTGCAGCGCCCAGGGTACAGTAGTTCGCGGTATGATATATCAAACAATTAATAATTACAGTGTGGGATTAAGTATCCTTGGGGAGAAGGGAAATCTAATAATAATATAATGAATTATATAAAAGGCAGAGCAATAAGCAGGGTTTGATATTTATTATAACCTATGAATTTTAAGTAATAATTTCTCCCTTATTATCTTTTTCTGTTAAGAATTTCCAAAGTTTAAGTATCAAATTGTATATTTTCTCGAGAAAACATAATATTTCCCAATATTTGTGCTTAACCCACTGTCATAAAACTGTAAGCCAAGAACAAGGAGACTCGCAATGACTTCAGGCGCTGGTTTTATAGGCAACAATTAAAACTCATTCATCATCATCAGGCGCAGTTGTCATAACACATGTCAGGGCCAGGCCAAAACCGAAACCAAAACCAAAACCAAAACTCAAACCGAACTCAGGCTGCAACTCTGAGAAAATAAACCGAAGCCACGCCCGCGTCTGGCACTGGGATATTGGTGGGTGTATCAAATCGGCAACCAGATCGATTGATAGATAAATTTCAGTAACTGGCACTCTGTCAGCATTCTGGGCAGTCAGTTCTAGGACGAACCATTCGCCGCCTGCAGGTGCGTGGGCGTATCGGACTAACTACTTTGCCACTTCATCATGCATTTTTCAAGGTGTGTGGCATTGGCGCTGGAAACTCATTCAGTTCCAAAAAGGTTGCAGCCATGGGAGTTTGGAATTCTTTCGATCGATCGCAAGATATGCAAATCTTGAAGGATTATTTGAAATCAAAGCAGCGATTTGAGGGGATTCGATTTTGAGACGGAATACACGGATAATGCTTTAATTTTAATTATTTTTGACTAAATCTAATCTCTGTTAAGTATTATTTTTTTAATGGTAAACATTACAGACTTAAAAAGTTAAAGATATTAGATCTGGTTTGGTTCATAACATAAAATATCAAATATCCAATACTACAAAATTGTGGCGTCAAACTGATAATCTGTAACAGTTAAATGAAGTGCATTTACCAAAGTTAAACAAGTTAGATAGCTAGAAAGCGCTCGACTATGAAATACCCGGTATCCAAAGCTTTGGAATTAAATTAAAAGACAAATGTCTTTTTCAGAGCGACTTTAAAAATAAAAGTTTTAAAGTTAACTTAGAAAACAAACAAAAAATTTGTTTTGGATCGACCCAGTTCGAAACCACAGTGCGAGACTCGACTAACCATTTGTGGTGAGTCCAAGTGCGAGCAGGACGGATAGTAAAGGTTGGAACTTTACTGCCTTATAACTCCCAAGTTAACCATCCGGTTGAACTTACTTTTTAAGAGTACGTCCGCACAAATGTATTTATTACGTACTACTAAGTACTATTTATTAAGTATTACTAACTATTTTAATTTCAATACTGAGTTGTGGGTGGTAAAGGGTAGAGTGGAGGTGTTGTCACCAAATTTGGTAGTTCTAGCTTTTATAGTCTCTGAGATATCTTGATTTATACGGACAAACGAACGGATGTACAGACGGAGATGGCTAAATCGACTCGCCTAATGATGCTGATTGAGAATAAAAGCTATGTGACCCTTCTGATGACGGGAATAAATGCCACTAATGTAAGTAAGAGCACATTACATTAATTAATTACAGTACATTAATTTTAACAAATACAACCGTATGTTTGAAGCTCTGTTTAGAACAGTGGTCCGCACCACTACAGTCAAATGCCAACATTGGATTTGTATGAGTGAAAATTGAACACTCTATGGCTAGATATGAGAAAGAAAATTAGCTAAAATTTATTTTAGTATGGCAAAAAAATAGCTATAACCTAAAAACTAGCTATTTAACGCTGAAAAAGGATAAATCTAGCCACACAATTACAATTTGTCTGCACTGATTCTTTTGTTCTCTTTTGTGCATACTGAGAAAAATCCTATCCCACGGGATAGGGCCATGCCGACCACTGATTTAGAAATATAAAATAATCCAAATGACAATGCCGCCTGTTTTTCTCTCGGTGTACATAGGCGCAATCCAAAATTCTCGGGGAGTTCCCCCCCCCCGCCCAAAAAGCTAAGCCCTGATAAGCAATTGCCGAATCGCTTAATGTAAATATTTAAACTTCACACCCTGAATCACACACAACAAAAAACGAAAAAAGCTTATCGCACGCCACTCACGTCAGACTGTCAGTTTGTTGTTGTTGTTGGTTTTGTTTTCTGCCTGGGGTCTCTGTCCCAGAGACAATGTCAACAGGTTGACAACAAGTAGGTGTTGTTGCTATTGCAACTTCATTGAACTTGGACACGCACAACGGCGGCAGCAACAACAAAATTACATCATTCATAGTGTGATAACGACCCTGAGCTGAATTTCTGTGAGCTCGTCTTTTTGCTTCTGTCCGGGCAAGTAGCATTTGCACGTCGAATCGATTTTAGTGGCTAATTAAACGCTGATTAGGTCGTAAATAAATAACAAACACCGTGCAGCGAAGTTGCCGAGCAAAACAAAACGTAGAAACAGCTGATAGCAAAACACTCCCGTTGCCTCGTTACGTCGAACGCACTACGTAACGTAAGGCGACGACATGCCACAAGCTAAAAATAGCTGCGCAGGTCTTTTTCATCCAATTATTGACTTTTCCCCACCAAACACCTTGCACACTTGTTATCGCTCTTCACGCTCAAATACCATGCGTCGCTTCAGGCTAACAGCATTCACAGGATTTTCCGCCGAGCGCAGCTTGATGAAAGCCGCCAGAGCGGCCAAAGACACAGCGCTGCCGCCTACAACCGTCAGCAGTCGTCGCGTTTTGTGGCTGGGAATTCCGCCCGTTTGGGCTGATCCACTGGAGAATCTGACCGATCGGCCAACGGCCACGCCCACACCAGATCGCTGTGTAATAAGGGTGCCACTTTTAACCGTTAATCTAGCAACTGCGCCCGCCATTATGTCCGAGTTGTAACGAGGAAAAAAACTCAACTAGTGACAAATAGGAAGACGTGACGTGCGTAACGTAAGCCGAGATGCTACGTAGCGCATTTAGGGTTGTCAGCTGACCTCAAGAAGATGTCTATCGGAGGTAATTTATTTTTATTTTGGTACAATAATTCAAAATTTAAATTTAATTTAAAACCAGAATGAAAGTTCTGAAATCATTACAAAATTATTAAAATACTAATTTAAGATACCAAAAATAAATTAAAGGGATTTTTAATGTATCTGTTGTATAACTTAATTTGGTCTAAATGTAAATCAGGTAAAACTATGCTTAAAATAGCCAATTTAATAATAAATAAAATAGACTTTTTCGAAAGAAAACGTTACGTATGCTGTTAACGTAATCTGTACGGAGTTGCCAGATCGGCACGCATTTGCCAGAGGGCACACTGGCGGGCATTTCAAAAAGAAATGGAAGAAAGTGGAATTTTATGTTTGAATTATACGATTTTAGAAAATGCTATATCTGAAAAGCAAATAATAATAGCAGCATGATTAAAAAATATAATAATTTTCAATGGTCATTTTGGTAATAAAAAAGGATATATATTCGGGTAAATTATATTAAAAAATTTCAGCAGTCGACGTATCGATTTTAGATTATTTTCTTGTTAATTATTTACTCTGGTCAACTAAGAATTATTCATAGAGGGAGGGGACTACGTGTCAAAATACACACAGATCGGTGCCAAACATTTCTAGGAACTAATTAACAATCCTGCTAACGTGAGCATCGGCAGTTCGCTTTTCTCGCAAAATACATATTTGGGAATCTGCGGGTTCCAAAACAATCCAACGGATTTCCCCAATTATTTCCGCATAACTGACTTATATGACTTATAATTATTGACTCTTGCCAATTCTTTGACTCACTCGACATGGGGGACTACGTGCCTTAGTCCACACAGATCCGCCAAAAACTAATTGCAAATCCTGGCAACGTGAACTGCTGCGGTTTGTTCTTGACGTAAGAATACAAATTTTGCCACAAACTATGGCTGGAATGGGGATTTTTATTGGGCATGCCCAAAGTGCGGCTGTGACGCGTCTCGGTCTACGCAAAAACCAAAACAAATAAACTTATTGACCGTCAAAAGTCCAAGATTCCAGTGACTCACTTGGTGGCTGCAGGCGTTGGTGGTTTGAGATGAAATATGACAAAAATGCAACTAGAAATCAATAAAAATGTCGAAATATTTTATGGGAAAACAAATGTCCCCGTTGAATGACGATAAAATGATTTAACGAAACCTGTTGCATGCCCCGCCCCTTGAAAATTCAATAGAAACGTTCTCTGTTCTCTATATTCCTTCTTTTGTGGCAGAGGAAAATATCAATTTCACTTGATTTTCCGCTGTCGCGCGAAACCCTAGACGCAGGTCGTCTCTTTCGGCTTCTCTCCTTCTCGCAGAGTTGGATTCAGGTGAAGTTCACGACCCAGGATAGTTGACACTTTAGGAGTTTTGGTCCATTACTTCGATCTGGGGCCCCGCCGGAGAGTCGCGTCGCCCTCGCCTTTGCCCCAAAAGCCTTGGCTTCGCTTACTCGCCACTTATGAGCTCGTAAATTATTAGTTTCAGTTTTTAAGCTGGGCATTGTGTTGCCCTTTCCAATCCATTTCCTGCTAAAGCTATAAAAGAAGTAGTGCCCTTCGTCCACGCAGGCGCCAACGGATCCGAAAGAGGATTCCCCATATCCATTGGCACATAAAAATGTTTGTGTTGACGCCTTCACCGGGCCTTGACTTGTGTAAATGGCCCCAAGGGCAGGCCAGATCGATATAAACGCACAATATTTTGGTTTTCATCTGTTGGTAATAATAAAGTCGCTTCGCGATGCGTATTTGGTTTGGCTTTCGCTTCGGTTCCACCTTTCTTCTGGTAGTAATAAAGTCGTTTCCGAAGTTCCGAAAAAAACGCGGATGGTTAGTAAATTTCGGTTGAACCTTAGCGCCAGGCCCAGGGGCTTTTTTGTTTATAATTCATGCGATGGTTTCGTTTTGCGGGTTAATTAGTTTGGCATTTAAAGTGTTTTCGAAAGAACTGGCAGTGCACTTGGGAGAAAAAGTAGGGATATTGTTTATTTATGTTTAGGTAATGAATTATGACAAGAATAAGGAATAATAAAATAATTATTTATAATATATAATATGGGATATGATTGCTAAAAATTTTATTCAACAAAATTAATTTAAATAGGAACTTAATGCTCAGGAAATATATTATTTAGCTTTAGGTTTTATTTTGGAATCATTGAATCTTTATAAATAAATAGATTTGAGTAGGTTTAATTCAGTGAAATTATTATTTGCAAAATTAATGTCACTTTTAAATTGTATTTTTTCACATGGCTGATTTTATTTTGACCTTAAAAAAAGATAACAATAATTCTTACCTTAAAATGTATATTTTTTTATTCAAAGAATCTAAATGTATGGATCGAACCAATTCGTTTTAGCCCTAAAACATTATTACTTAAGATTGATTGATCTAGATTTATGACACGTTTTCTTTCTGTGGACTGAAGATACCATCGGTACCTTTCGACCTGGCTTTCCTGGGTCTTTAGACACAGCGATTAGGTAATATTTTCCAGGGGGTTGGGCTGCTCCGTAGCGCATTCCTTGGGTTTGCCGCCGTATCATTTAACGGTAAAATTGAAATTGATATACGAGCTGACAGTCAAAAAATAAAAATAAAATCCCGTCGAGGCCTCCAGATACGAGATCAGATTATTGATTTCGCTGGAACCTTGACGGCTGCAGATGATATCACTCGCTGATCAAATAAAAAGTTCAATGTCAATGCTGGATGCTGGATGCTTGATGCGCGGCTCAATCAGTTAAAGATCACTTTGGATGTCGTGTAAGAGAAAGGGGCCCCTGTTGGCCACCTGTTGAGCCAGTTCACTCGAAGTTCATTGAGTTGTAATTAAAAAAATATATATAAGAAACTCAAATAATGGAGTACACACAAATATAAAAAAAAAGGGGACCACACGCAATCTGTTCACGAGGCGCTGCCTGTCACACATAAATCTCAATGGCACATGCGGGAACCGCCGAGCGGCGAGGGGATCGCAACTTCTGGCACCGGGAGCTGATGCATCACCTCCGGAATGGTTCGGAGAGTGAGCGGGATGGATAAGAAAAAGGGTGCCAAGGGGTCTTGGCCAAGGATGCTGCGGCCAAAAGCCGGTTTGGGCCGAGGCCCCTCTAACACGGGTGATTTATGCCTCGCCCCTTGGCCAACACAACACAATATGTGCCCAGGAAAACGGGCAGCTGGCCAACTGGCCAACGAACGGAACCGCCGCCGCCACCGCCACTACCAATAGAAGCCGCTCCAATTACATCACTCAAACTACAGTTAAGGTGACCAAAAAACACTCCCAGGGAACTGGAAAGTCGCGCGGCTGTCACATTAGGCCGCTCTAATCAGACAGAGAGCCAAGTTTATCGCCGGACAAGATCTTCGAAGGATTACCAGTCTAGACTTGGGATCTGCCTAGATCTTAAACATCTCAAGATCCCGCTCTCGATCCCGATGCCGATCCTGCTCTTCTCTCTGCTCTCTGCCTATGGATGTGTTAACGGTCCATCTGTTGGCCGCTGGTCGCAGGCTGCTTGCTGCTGGCCGGTTTGGCCAACTTTACGAGCGGCGCTAGAGACCCGTCGCTTCCTAACCCACAAAAAGTACACCGAAAAAAGGCGGAGGAAAAACTGCAGAAATGGAACCATCAGATATTAAATATTGGACAAGTATTATATGGGTTTGCTTCGATTTTAAATGTTTTTCGCATGAGATATTTATGAGAAAAATAGTTTCTATGATTGATTAGGGATACAAAATATTAAAAAAAAAAAAATTATAATATAATATAGGTAATAAATATATTATTAAAGAATATTTTGGTAAAAGAAAAGCTGAAAATGATGGTAAATTTGCCAAAAGGATCTAGAGAGAAACTTCAGTAATGGTTAATGCTCTCATTTATATTGCTCTCAACTAAATTTCAGTTTTTTTCAAACTCTAATCCATTTAAATCGCATTTTTTTACAGTGTACAATCCAAAAGAGAACTTCTCAATGCTCTTTTGTTGTTTCTGCTTTGATTAAGTTCTGATATCAATGCTTCGTCGTGGAGTGGTGGGGAAAGAGTAACCCGAGCTCTGGCCACCAACTTTGGACCTCAACGAGTCTTTCTTTTAATTTTATTAATTGTTATTGCCGCAAAGTTCCATAAATTTCGTCCATACACAGCCGATAGATAGCCGTTCCACTGATTTGGTTAATAGCCGCGATATCGATATCGATTTCGTTGGCAGGCACAATAAAAATTGCTCACATTTATGTAGATTGTGGATGAAGAAAGGCGATCTATTGAGTGTCTCCGGCATTCTTATGAGACAGCTTGACTGATTGTGGGAGAATCTACCCAAAGACTAGAAGCTTTTCCAAATCGGAATTTAGTAAGATAAGATGGGGCAGGTTGTTTCCCAAAAAAAAAAAGCTATCAACCTTCGATCGATTTTGATGAAAAGTAGGGAGGGGATGGTCTTATTAATTGTTCTGTGTGTTTAGATTTAGATTCTATCTAAACTATTTAGTTAATTTAAGAAACTATATAAAAACAAATACAAACGCCTGAACGTCTAGCTACCGCACATTAGCTTATTATTAATTGAAAGTAGATCCCAAGTTTGCGCAATAAAAATTATTGTTTCAAAAATTCTGTTGATACATAAATTGATTACTTATTTCTTCGATTCTACTAATAACTTGCTTCCCTTAATATCTTAAATTTACGATGACTTTTCAAGATATTGATTAAATGTATTCTACGTTTCTTTCTGATATTCTTTACTTTGTTTATGTTTTTATCTTAACTATTTCACTGATTTTAAAAACTATATGCAAGTAAATACAAATGTCTGAAAGATTGGCCTAGTTCGCTTACGAAGCTAGCGCTCATTGGCTTGTAATTTCTGCCAATTCTGCAGAAGCTGGCGCAATAAAAACCATGGATTTATTTCGATTTTAATGCTAATGATGACTTTTAATTAATAAATTCAGGAATTTAGTTTACTTACACATTTCCCTCGAAACCTTAAATTGATAAAAACTTTCAAGAAACACCCCTAGGGCTGTCTGCTCCAAAAATAGTTTTCCATATCTCTTTCCCGTATTATTCCAATTTCATTATCTAGTTCAGGGTCCCCGTGTGCCCAAGGTGCCCTTCACTTGGGCCCCAGACCAGACCAGATCATACCATCAATTGCTCGACACTTCTCCAGCCGAACCCAATTAAAAGCAGGCAGCAAATTTATTAAATTGCCATCGATGGCTGCCAAATTAAAATGTCAACGGCTTGCCGAAATCCAACAGGAGGGAGGCGGTGCAGGGGAGGGCGCAAAAAAGTGTCATAAACTTGTTTGACAGATTTCCTTTGATTCATGGAACCCATAAATAAAGCTCGCCAAGTCTTTGGGCGTGGCCCAGAGCCGAAAGCCGAGAGCCGGAGACAACTGCGAGCCACTGCAGCCAAATCAAAGTCGATGAGAGCGATGCATAAATATTTTGGCGAACCAAATGAGATTCAGATTCATTTGGCTGTCATCGTCATGTGGTAAGCTCCCGCACCAAGGAATGCCAGAGCATAGCCTGGTCCCGATCCCGATGCAGATTGTGGCCAGATCTGATCAAGCCACGACCATTGCATGTGTCGCCGCCATAATTCTTCAGCGATTCGCCGATTCGGGCCACTTGATGATGACATTCATTGCTCCGGCCGAAGGCGCCATCCAATTGACTCATGAATCTCTTGGTTACCCCACAATCGGAAAGAAGAACAAACATCATGGGTGCACAAACCAACATTGGAGCACCTGCCTCGAGCATGGGAGTGCTGTTTTAGTACCCAACTGGCGTCGGTTCATAAGTCGTAACTGGTTCTTTCCGGTGATTCCATCTATCACATCTATTTATGATCCTAGCCACACCCTGGCAAGTCAAGTGACCACTAAATTGAAAGTGCCCAGGAAAAGAGAAAAGATTGGAGAGATTTAAAATGCACTAGATAGAAATTCCACCAAAGAGGATTTAACTTTTGGTTATGACCAAAGCTTGTAGATTAGGCTCAAACCATATATTCATTTGGTTTCAATTTGGTTGTACATTGCAGGCAATGAGTGGAGAGAGCGAAAATATTTTTGTTAGTATTGAGGCACAGCATTGATTGATGTTTATTGAACTTTCTTCTCACATAACTATTTGAAGTCATTCATAATTTATAGACTATTTCATTCTCTCCACTGGCTAAAAGATGTCTCGGAATTGGGAATGCTGAGAAGATAGTCCACCAGAGCCTCGTTTAATTGCTGGAACAGATCGTGGATGTCGATCAGGTCCATGGCCGGCGAAGTGGTTCTATAAACGGGCCCAGGACCAGCACTGCAAATAGCCAAATCAGCCTGCTCGCAAAGCTTAGGGATCAGAAATCAGTTTTAATATATGATATTAAGAGTCACGGCAAATAACAATACCTTCCAAAACTTTTGGGCCCAGGAGCACATGAGCACCAGGATCGGTGGATCAAATTCCTCCTCATCGTACAACCCCATCAGCGAGTGACAAAGGCACGATGATCCAAAACTTACCTGTAGGGATTTTATTTATTTATTTATTTATTTTCTATTTATTGATTTATTTTAAAGTCAGACTCACCTGCACACTGGCGGCCACGAGAGAGGGCCAACACGTGTGCCACCAGTTGCTCCATTGGACCTGGATCACCTCTTGGGCGTTCAGCATCAGGGGTCGGTCCTGGAGTTGCTTCCTTTTGAGAAGATGAGAAGAAGAGGTTGGCATGACCTCCAAGCTAGTCAGCTCTTGGCATGAGGTCAGCGAGGCTGTGAAGTTGTCCCTGCTGAAATCGCCCGGAAGTTCTGATTTGTCGCTTTCATCGCTGGCGGTTAAGCGACTTCCCCGTAAATGACGAGAGCTGCGAAGGCTTCTGCCTATCTTTCTACGGCGATTGCGGGACTTCTTCTGGGGATTGGGAGCTGGCATCTGGGTGGCCACAGTCCGGCTAAATGGGGTTAAAAAAAAGGCAACATCAAGGAGTAGAACTCTTAGCAAATAAGTACCATTCGGTGGAGAAGCATCTTCGCAGGCCATGGTAGATGTCGGCCCACACAATGGCCAGTTCTAGGACCGGCATCGCAAAACGTGTTTCTTAAACTACAAATTTTGGTCTTCAATTTTAAGTAATACGGTTAAAAATGAGAAATGTTTAGAAAACCCAGCCAAAAGGTCGGAATTCTGTCAATGGTGCCTCAAACCATTTTTTAGAACTGTCAGGGGTCAAGGCCTGCCCAGGATTATACATCTGACACTTCCGTTCAGTGTCTTTCTTATAGAATAAAGTTGACCAAAGTCATGGAATGGATCGGAAAGAAACAGGCACATGGAAGTTCTAAAAACGTATGTATATGACTGCTCTTTTTGTCGAAACAAAGACCTGTCCGCACTTCCGTGTGCGGCGGGAATTATGATTTATTTTTCTGTTCCGATAGATCTGCGTGAAGACTCAAGGCCCACTCTGTTAGTGCACTCATAATTTATAACGGCAGTGGCTGCCATCGCAATTAGCATTGCAATTTGAATCAAAATATTTACAAATCAATTACTGTGATTGGCGACCCCGCCGCCGCAGTCACTTCCACCATAATCGATCACCCAGCTGGAGCGGACATTCCCGAGGCAGATACCACTCTATAATCCGACCCGGACCCCACCCCCAATCGACTTGGTGGCGACGACAGCATTTTGCAGTAATCACAATTTGCATTGGCCTTAACCCAAGGGAATATTATCTATTTATATTTGATAATAAACTCTATTAAGCCATAAAAATGTTATTTAGATACTTATATAATTTTTAAATAGAGCGAGCAAGTAATTGGGGCTTAAACCCTTTTCCCCAGAGCTAAATCGATTAAATTATTAAATATTATATATTAACGGCTCATTGATAGTCATTATTGCCGCGGGTTAACTTGTTTTTGTATCAGCCGCCGTCTTGGCTTAAGATAAAAGCCAGCCATTGGCGACACAATCAGCTTGAGATTTGTTTTTAATTGATTCGATTCCGATGCGAATTGAATTGACTTTCTGTCAGGCTGCGCTGCCTGTTCGTCGCCATTCGCTGACAGGCGGCTATTACAATTATATTAACATAAATTATAGATCGATGCCAGATCGAATCTACGCCTAATGGAAGCTTAATGGATGTTAATGCATGGAATTCACCTCACCGAAATCACTTTTGATTGGCGCCCTAGCACTATCCAATTGCCACGCGATCCCATCATATCGGCGAAAAAGTGTCGCTACCACACCGAGAAAACATGCTACCTCTGACAGCAGACATGACAATATTGTAATTTTGTAAATATTGTATATTCTGTAATTGAATATCGCTCTGATAGCAATCTAGATACGTTTCTTGCGGACAAGGAAAAGCCGCCAACCTTGAGGCCAAGCGGCGACGCGTTTTTAATCGCGCTGGAACCGCGTGCGTTCGGCTCAAGGTGTAAAATTAAGACTGGAAGTCAGGTTTGTCGGGATCGGTCATGGGCTGGAGGGGGGCTGACCAGGGCAGCTGCCCCTCTTAGGCCGTAGAACACCTCGACGAGCATCACTTGCCACATTTTCGGTCGGCCACGGTTTTTAATTAATCCAACAACAACATCTTGCCCCGCACGGACTGCACTCGGTTTACGCGGAAAAAGGGTCAGGGGTCGGCCGTTGAGGCGAGCACATTAGGCTGGAACACTCAAACAGCCGAGTTAATTAAGTCATTAGCCCGAAAATGTCCTGCTGCTGCTGCCGCGGCTCCTGCGCTTAATTAATCATTTTAATTGTCTCTCTGCATACCAAAGGATAATGGGGAGCGGAGCGGAGCCGAAATGTAGGAACTGAGAAGGGCTGATCGCCGCCGGCCGTCAAAAGGTTGCTCTGGAAAACTGCGGGGGAGTAGGTTATTTATAGGGGCACCGCCGGGGGCAGGCAGGGGGCAAGGTCGAGGCAGGGACACTTGGCATGTGCTTCCTTTAGCTCACAAGCGTCAAATACCAGGGCATAATTATTATTCTTGCTTTGAAGCTTCTGGTGAAATTTTTTAATATAGTGTCATAGCCGTCACTAATTTATACTGATCAAAAATATATATAAACCCCTGCAAAGAAAAATAAAAAAAGGCTCTGATAGATAAGTATCTCAATTATTTGTATATAATTTTTAATTTCTTATCTCAACCTGCAACTTAGTTTTTACTTAATTGCTTTTCTAATCTCCAGATAGCACATCGGTCATACACACCCCCACCGCTTTCCGAATGACGTAGTCCATCAACCGTGACGTTGGCGACTCCCCCGGAATATTTCTGCAATTTCCTGCCAACCTCTGCCACTGTCAAGTTCAACGCAAACACATACACTTGGCCCCATGTGATTTTCTTTATTATAAGCGCCATCAGAGATAAGATAAACTTTATTCAAAGAAATTTGCTCATAGCTTTCATAACTTTCGTTTGGCGAGGGCTGCATATTTTTTTTGGCTAAATGTTTGCGCCAATTCGGTCGGAAATAGATTTGGTGATATATCGATTGGGTATAGCAGATAGGTAAATTGTGCGGACAAAGATTAGCGCCTATCGAGGCGTACCTATGAGTTGCCGGTCAGAACGGTCTGAATCATAGACGAAATCCCACCATACAAGGCCGGCTGCTTGGTGACGTTCACAGGTGCTGCACTTTGGGCCCATATAATTAATTGGTATTTGTGCAAATCAACGCTCGCTTGCGAAATACGACAGCGCTGGAAGGTCTACGCGCCAAAAAGCACAACCGCCACTCAGCCACCAAAACAATCCGAGCAAAACCGAGCGACCTGCAATCACAACGCTCCCACTGGCTGGCACGTGATGGGGGGATCTGCCGCCAAGTCCGCTGTGTTGGGTACAAAGAATGTCGCTAAAAAGATACTTTGTCTTTGAGAGCCATAAACCTGAAAGCATTGCCTACTTATATGTGTAATTCTGTGTGATAACCATGAAAATGAGAGTTAGATAATAACTTATTAAGGAATTTAATTCTAATCTTTGTATTTTAAAGGTATTTTAAATATAGAGAAATATAGATGTTGTATATTTAATGTTTATATAGAAATATAGCTGCTGTATATTTAATGTTTATGTCCCATCACTGTTGAATTTCGGGTCTTTATGCCGCTATGACACTGCATTAAAAACCAGTTTTTATTCGAAGTTTAATATGAGGGGTTTAGCTATTAGGAAATAATATTTATTACAATGTTGTCAATAGTTACTGATATTATAAACTTCAACAATTACAAAAAGTATTTTTATAATATTAATAAAATGGAATTACATTTTTTCTTGCTATTATTAAATTTATATTTATAAAGAAATATATGTCGGGTTAACGTTTTGGGTTTGGTCGTTCATGTTCTTTCTTTTAATATTTTCACAAAAGCTGCGCGCAATTAGCAAGTTCACTCCGTGTCTGCCTTTCCTCGTGGTCGCCGTAATAATGCCAACCCTTATGACAACTCTACTTTTACCCAAAAAGTAAGACCACGCATGTTGCCATGGCTTAAATCGCCATCTCACTCTTTTCTAGCAGCACTAGTGACCTCGCTCAGCAACAGCTCTCTTTGTCTCGCTCCATCAAACCATTCAGAGGGAAATTACTTACATGTACTGTTTTACCAACACTTATACCAATACGTAACAGTATTGCTAGAAAGTAACGGACCTTCAAACATAGTGTTATCAAATGTAGTGTATTGTGTTAAAGTGTTGGAAAGTGACTTGCACACTGTAAACAATTATTTATGACCCGACACGGCCATTCTGACAATTACACGTCCTCGTGTACTAAATTAGGTATTATGATTAATTTCTTTATAGGATTAAACATTCCAATTTTATTTCATATCAAAGCTTAAGATAACAATTTTCTCTCTTTTTTGACTTCATTCATTTAGTAATTGTCTTACTTGTAATTGATTTAACTCATTGTCTTATCTCGATCTTACATACAGATCTCCTTAAATTATGTTTTGTTTACTTCTTTTTTCTTTTTATCAAAATTTTCTTTTTACTTCCTTTACCACTTTGTGGTCTTCCGCCTGT